>VDFB02339603.1:39912-97502 GCA_007258455.2 Sequoia sempervirens
GAGATTTGATCTTGTTCATCATCAATCCATCATCTCCATTTGCATTTTATCATTTGAGCTTTGATCAAGGATTGGGAAAGGGTCACTAGCACATGTGACACCAATCCAACTATGGAATAGGTAGCTTGCTTTTGTTTTCATAATGCTTTATGGCTTTCTTTTATCCTTTGCTGCATTTTTTGAAAGAATTTGCAATGTATTTCATAGGAGTGTTCTTGAGAAATTTGTAGGTACTAACCCTTGTTTGAGATTAGTGTTTGCAGATTTTGAAAAGCATGCTCACAGATAATACCATGAGCTCTGTCAAGAGTGATCTGATAATGCTTTGGCCATTGCAACATTATTTGTGGACCCGAGCCACTATGTAGACGGTCGAACAAGCTACTGTTGGGCATGAATTCATATACCAACAACTTAAAATTCAAATCTTCACTTGAAATGCAACACAAAAGCTTTAAGATGATGTGTCGGATGAGTCCCAATTCATCCACCTCTACTTCACCCATTTTATTCTCTTTCTGGTCACTTCCTCTATTAAAAGTTCATCCTGGTCTACTCATGTTTTAGATCTTCTTAAGGGCTATAGCTTGCTTGTTGCGAACAATGACCTTGTAAACTTTTCCAGCACCTTTGAATCCAATCAAGTTACTCTCCTTCAAGTTTTGGAGGATGTATAACTCGTCCACTTCTATCAAGTGGAATGGAGTTAATTTCCGCAATGGGGTCCTGCTTAGCTTCCTAAAAAATGAGTGACACAAACAAATGGAGCATAGGGTAACGACCACTATAATTAAAGGTGTTACTATAATGGTAGCTAAGCTTTGAGGTGACAACTTATGAGGAGAAGAACATAGAGGTAGCATCAAATTTTGACCCCCGCATAAATTCGGATTACCCAAAAAGCTCTTGTTGTACATCGGAGTATCTAGAGAGTCGAGAATGCATCCAAAAAACACAATGTTGGATACATTGAGAATAGTCAACCATCTGAAATCTAGAGGAATTCTTCCAAAAATCAGATTGTTTGACAAATCAAGAATGTTCATGTAATGAAGAGATGTAGGAATTTTCTGGAAATGGTGCCTCAACTTGCTAGCTTGTATCTTTGTTAAGCCTTGGTGGAGTTACCCTTTATTGGTCTTCCTTATCGGCCTATAGCCCAAATCTTGAACTTTGGAACCGTTTTGCGGAGTTTGGAAGTTACAGAATTTTCTGGCTGACCAACTTCCTTCAATGTCATGGCATTGGTGTTTTTTGTAACTTTGGAACCTTGTCGTGGAGTTACTAAGTTTGTGTTTTCTCCGACTGGGTGATCTCCTTCAATGTCGCGGTGTTTGGGATTTTCCTAACCTACGCCAATAGATGTGGGGACCACTTGGAATTCTAGGAGACTTGTTGAGAATATTGTAGATTCCCAGCTTGATTCTCCAAAAATGCACGAGTAGTAGACAAGTGTCATCGGGGAGAAGTATGTACTCTGTATGTAATTTTTCTTACTGTAATACAAAGAGGCTTTTCTTGGTGTGGTGGGTTTTTCTCCCGTAAGGGTTTTCCCACATAAATATGGTGTCCAATTGTGTATGTGTTCATTTCTCTTTTCTATTAATTCTTTTCATGTGTATCTTATTGAACTATAATTGCAAAATTTAAAGTCATATCTGTATTTTCCTTGAGGATTTGACGTTAGGAGAGTTTGTTCTACATCTAAGCTTTCCTTACAAGTGGTATCAAAGCTTGGCCAGTTGTGTTATCCTTGTGGGTAGGTTGGGGTTTTTGTGTCAATCCTGTTCAGTGGGAGTCTTGTAGAAGTCTGGTAATTCGAATTACAGATTAAGATGGAAAGCACGTCAGGAAAGATTAAAATAGAGAAATTCAATGGCAGCAATTTTGAGTTATGGAAACTTAAAATGGAAGATCTATTAGTTGGACATGATCTTTGGCTTGTTGTGTCTAGAATGAATCCTACAGGCATGAAGCAAGAGGATTGGGACCTTGCAGATCGAAAATCAAAGGGGTTGATAAGTCTCTATTTAGCAGACTCTGTTCTTCTGAATGTTCATGAAGAAAAGACTGCATCTTCTTTGTGGAAAAGACTGGGAGCTATTTATTAGGGTAAGTCCTTGGTGAATAAGTTGTTCTTGAGAAAGAAGTTATACTCTTTGAAATTGCAAAAGGGAGCATTTTTTGCTGATCATTTGAATGCTTTCAACATGTTGATTGCTTAGTTAGCATTTGTGGGTGTGAAGATTGATGAAGAAGATTGTTGTATGCTATTGTTATGTTCTTTGCCATATTCTTGGGATCACTTGGTGATGGCTATTGGGACTATGACATCCACTTTTAAGATGGAATATGTTGTTGCTTCTTTGTTATCAAAAGAGATGAGAAGAAAATCTTCTAAGATGCTGAAGGAGGCCCTTGTTGTTAGAGGCAGATCAAAAGAAAAAGGTAGGAAGAAGGACAACAAGTCCAAATCGAAGTTAGAAGGGAGATCAAAGTCTCTTGGAAAGAAGTCCAAGGTGAAGTGTTGGAATTGTGAGCAGCCTGGTCATGTCTGAAAGGAGTGTAAAGAGGAGAAAAAGAAGAATAATTCTTTTGACAATGATTCTTCTCAGAGTGATGTAGACACTTTCATTGCAGCCTTGGCTACTCAGGCATCAGATGATGTTTGGTTGATTGATTCTAGAGCATCTTTCCACATGACATCTCATCTAGAGACTAGTTCACTAAGTATGAAAAATACGATGGTGGAAGGGTGTATTTGGCAAGCGATTCATCTTTGGAAATAGTTGGTCGTGGAAGAGTCAAAATTCAGTTCCCTGATGGATGAGTGAAGGGAATCAATGATGTAATGCATATACCAGGTCTGGTTCAAAATTTACTTTCTATTTAGGCTGAACGATGTTGGAGTGCAAGTCACTTTCTCTGAAAATGGTTGCAAAATGACTAGAGGCTCAATGGTGTTAGCTAGGGGTGCTCGTATTGGTACCTTGTATAAGATGGATGCACTTGTTGTGCAATGCAATAGTGTTTGCAAAGTCACAGAAGGCTACTCATGGAGAAAAGGAGGGAAAAGTTCCTGATAGTGCAAACTCTATGGAAGTTAAACTTCCAACAGAAAAGACTATGCTCTAGCATCATAGTCTAGGCCACATTGGAGCAAAAGGTTTAAAAACCTTGAAAAATAAAAACCTGATTGAAGGGTTTGATGATTGTAACCTTGAATTTGAGTTTTGTGAACATTGTATATATGGTAAACAACATTGTGTTTCATTTTACTCTAGTCCTCACAAATCTTCTGGTTTACTTGATTATATACATTCTAATTTTTTTGGTCCAATAAATGTTCCTTCTTTGTCTAAATCAAGATATTATGTATCATTCATTGATGATTATTCAAGAAGGGCATTTGTTTATTTTTGAAAAGTAAATTAGAAGTGTTCAGTCATTTTGAGGAATTTAAAAACCTTGTGGAAAATCATACTGGAAGAAAAATAAAATGTTTAAGGACTGACAATGGTGGCAAGTTTTGTTTTGATGAGTTCGAAAGGTATTGTAAAGATCATGGGATTAAAAGACATAAAAATACACCCTACACTCTGCAACAAAATGGAGTTGATGAAAGGTTCAATAGGATAGTGATGGAAAGAGCACAAAGTATGCTAAGCAGTGATGGCTTGGAGGAGAAGTTCTGGGCTAAGGCAGTTGCAACAACATATTACTTGATAAACCATTCTCTGAATTCCGCTCTTGTTGAGAAAACACCTTTAGAAGCATGGTCTGGAAAAGTCCTCTTTGAGACACATTCATGTCTTTGGATGTGAGACATATGCATATGTGTCGAATGAGAAAAGGTCTAAATTGGAAAACAAAGTTGTTAAATGTCTTTTTATTGGTTATAGTGCTGGCATAAAAGGATACAAGCTTTGGAATCCTGATGTGGAGAAGGTTCTATACAATAGAAGTGTTATTTTTCGTGAGCTGAAGCCTTCTACTTTGGATCTGCAGTCAGAGACAAAAACATAAGATAAAAAGGATGTAGTTGAAATTCCTCCAACACCAGATAAAGAGGTATCAAAAATTCCAAATGTACTTGAAACTGAGGAGAGCTCAAGTAGTTCTGAAAGTTCTGAAGAAGAAGGGGAACCTCAACCTCAGCCTTTGAGGAGGTCAACACGTGAAAGAAAGCAACCTGATAGGTATGAGTTTTCTATGTTAGATTCTACTTGTGCCTATGCTTTAATTTCTAGCACTGATGAGCCTAGGATTGTGAAAGAGGCATTTAGAATGCTTGATTCAAACTCTTGGTTAGAAGCCATGAATGAAGAAATTGCATCATTAGAAAAGAATGATACTTGGAGATTGGTACCCTTGCCTGAAGGCAAAAAAATTGTTGGCTGCAAATGGGTATTTAAAAAGAAAATAGGTCTAGAAGGCAGTGTGGAAAAGTATAAGGCGAGGTTGGTTGCGAAGGGTTATTCCTAGGTAGAGGGAATTGATTATGGAGAAATTTTTTCTCCTATAGCTAAGCTAATGTCCATCAGATTTCTTGTCACTTGCAACAACGTATGACTTAGAGGTTGAACATATGGATGTGAAGACAACATTTCTTCAAGGTGACCTTGAAGAAGAGATTTATATGTCCCAGCTTGAGCACTTACTGGAAAAAGGTAAAGAAAATCTAGTTTGCAAGCTGAAAAAATCTTTGTATGGATTAAAACAATCTCCTAGAATGTGGTACCAGAAGTTTGACACATTTGTTTTGTCATTGGGATTTGTAAGATCAAAATTTGATCACTGTGTGTACTTCAAAACTGAAAATGATCGTGTTCTTATTATTTCTCTCTATGTTGATGATATGTTGTTCATAGGCAATAGTAAGTTAATGATTTCTGATCTAAAATATCAATTGTCTGCAAAGTTTGAAATGAAATATCTTGGTGCAACCAGGTATATTCTGGGAATGGAAATAACTAGGGATAGGAAGAGTAGAAAACTTTGGCTTGGTTAGAGTAAGTATATTAATACTATTCTGGAGAGATTTTGTATGACTGATTGCAAGCAACTAGTTGTTCCATTTTTGCATGGAACGAAGCTATCTATTGAAGACTATCCAAAATATCCTACTGAGATGTAGGACATGACCAGAGTTCCTTATGCTAGTGTAGTTGGTAGTTTAATGTATGCAATGTTCTATACAAGACCAGACATTGCCCAAGCAGTGGGAGTTCTTAGTCGTTTTATGGCAAATCTTGGAAGGACACATTGGGATGTTGTGAAAAGAGTGTTTAGATACCTGAAGGGCACTTTAGAATATGCTTTGTGTTACCATGGAAATTTGGTTGAATCACAAAGGACTCTTAGCATTCGAGGCTATGTGGATTCTGATTGGGCAGGGGACATTAACAGCAGAAGATCCACCAGTGGATATATTTTCATGATGAATGGTGGTGCAGTTAGTTGGATGAGTAAGTGACAGGATGTAGTTGCTTTGTCCACTACAAAGCAGAATACATGTCAGCAACACATGCCTATAAAGAAGCAATTTGGTTAAAACGTTTGTGTTCTAACATTGGGTTTGATGTAGGGAAAATTATAATTTACTGTGATAGTCAGAGTGCTATTTGTTTCACAAAAAATCCTACTTTCCATGCTAGGACGAAACATATTGATGTGCAGTATTATTTTGTTCGAGATATGGTGGAGGATGGAAAGTTTTTTTAGAAAAAGTGGATACTCTGGAAAATGTTGTAGATGCATTGATGAAACCAGTGAGCATAGACAAGTATAGGTGGTGTGCTAGTTCGATGGGCCTTGGAGCCCATGACCTTCACTAACTTCGAGTTTGAAGGAAGCCAGTAAATCTTCATCAAGTGGGAGATTGTTGGAAATGGTACCTCAACTTGCTGGCTTGTATCTTTGTTAAGACTTGATAGAGTTACCCTTTATTGGTCTTCCTTATCATCCTGTCACCCAAATCTTGAACCTTGGAACCGTTTTGCGCAGTTTGGAAGTTATAGAATTTTTTGACTAACCAACTTCCTTCATTATCATGGCATTGGTATTTTTTGTAACTTTGGAACCTTGTTGCGGAGTTACTAAGTTTGTGTTTTCTCCGACTGAGCGATCTCCTTCAATGTCACAGTGTTCGGGTTTTTCCTAACCTAAGCTGACGAATGTGGGGACCACTTAGAATTCTGGGAGACTTGTTGAGAATATTGTGGATTCCCAGCTTGATTCTTTGGAAATGCACGAGCAGTGGACATGTTTCATTGGCGAAAAATGTCATCGGGGAGATGATATGAACTCTTTCCAAGAGCACTAGTCTCGCCGACGGATTTGTTTATGAACTATCGATGGATCTCCACATGATGAACATCAGTGTAACTTTGGTCAGTGATACTTGGTTAGGTTTGCATTCGATAATAACTCTTGTTGATGGATGTGGTCTCATCGACAAGGTGGTGAATTCAAGATGACTTCTCAAAGTGTTGTCGATAGCAATACTCATGTTGATGGTTCTGTGATTGGGCATTTTGGCATCGGGGAAACACGGTTTAGTGTCTCACCGACATTCGATTCCATTTGAACTTCTTTGACTGAACATCTATCCTACGTGGTGCATTCTGAGCCAATGAGAGAAGCGGTATGTGAACCATTAGTAGTTGTATAGTTGCGACTATTCCTGTGTGGAAGATCAACAGACCATGAACATAGTGAGATATATTCTGTAATGGATGACTATGATCAGTTTGGGTAATAGAGGTTTCTGTTCAATACTAAACATAGATTGAGCTGAGTGGATTCATAGAATGCATCTGAGAGCATTGTGAGATTAATGTTTTGTATAAGATTGATCAGTGAATGTTTGCTGCTGTAAAAAATTGACATCAAAAAGTCAAGTCTGTACTCTCTATGTAATTTTGTTTATTGTAATACAAAGAGGCTTTTCTTGGTGTGGTGGGTTTTTCTCCTGTAAGGGTTTTCCCATGTAAATCTGGTGTCCAATTATGTATGTGTTCATTTCTCTTTTCTGTTAATTCTTTTCATGTGTATCTTATTGATTTGTAATTGCAAAATTTAAAGTCATATCTGCATTCTTCCCTGAGGGTTTGACATTAGGAGAGTTTTTTACACACCTAAGCTTTCCTTACAATTTTTTCTTGTGAGTCGATTGTTACTCAAATTGAGTTGAGTGAGTTTCTTCAGTGACATGATTTCCTTGGGAATTTCTCCTAACAAAAAATTATGGTCTAGCTGAAGAATATTAACCAAACTTAAGTTCGCGAGCTCATTGGGAATGGGTACTAAAAATTGATTCTTGCTAGCTTCAAAAACCTCAAGTTTTGTCAGTTTTCCAACTTGTGAAAGGAGTCTTTCATCAAAGTTGTTGATTATGTTTGATCAACTTAGATTCTTTGCTTGACCAACTTCAAATGAAAACTCTCCTTCAAACTTATTGTTGCTAAGAAACAAGTGTACGAGATTCAAAGAACCCCATAGCTTGGGAAGAATGTTCCTGCTCAACTAGGTGTTCTTGATGTGTAGATTTTGTAGAGACATGCAAACTTCCAAGGATGAAGGCTGAGTACCATTGAAATTGTTTGAAGAGGCATCCAAGTTAAAGATTTCTCCTCTCATGCACAGATTCTTTGGCAAGGGGCCTTCCAATTTGTTTCCCATCACTTGAACGAGATGAAGATTGGAGTATGTACCAAAACTCTACGGCAGCCATCCATTGAGCATGTTGTTGTTCACCATAAAGGACTTCAAATGTCGTAGCTTTCTGAGTTGAGTTGATATCTCTTTAGTAAGCCGATTGAAAGACAAAATAAGAGTCTACAAATATGTGAGATTGGAAATTCCGTGGGGAATTTTGTCATGATGCTAATTGGTGCTCACATCCAAATTGGAAAACCTCCTTACCTGGTCAATGTTGGCTAGAAATTATCTGAACAAATTATTGGTATACAAATACAATACTCTCAAATTCTTGAGAGCCATTAAACTAGTTAGAATATCTCCCCAAAGATTATTCTTCAACATATCCAACCACTTTAGCTTTGTTAAATTGCCTAAGAAATTTGGGATTTCACCTTGAAGACTACAATTATATAGCCATAATTGTTGGGCTTGTGTTAAGTTTCCAAGCTCTCTGGGCACCACACCAGGATGTAGAGGATTACTTCCAATCATGAAGTTCTTGAGAGACTCCAAACTATTGAATAAATTTGGGAGTACCCCACTCAAATAATTGTCATGGAAGAAGAGAGTCTCAAGCTTTGGCAACTTTCCAAAGACTAGAGAAATAGAGCCATTGAAACTATTCCCTACCAAGTTCAAATATCTCAATTCCCTCAATTCGGAGATATGATTGGTAGCGTTCTAGTGAACTAATTGCTAAACAAATCAATTTTTTGCAAATGCTTGCAATGAAAAAGGCCACGCGGGAAAAGACTATTGAAAGCATTGGCTTGGAGAGTGAGGGCCATAAGATTCAAAAGGATCCATATAGTAGAAGTAAAGTTTCCAAAATTCAAGGCACTCATGAGATTAATAGAGGTAATGGTGTTGAATGCATCACAAGAGATTCCTTGCCAAGCACATGGATTTTGGTGAGACTCATTTCAATTGCTCAAATTTTTATGCGGGTCCCTCCAATCTCCCCTTTTTATTTTAAGAAAAAATACCTAGTCTTGCGAGAGGGAAGTGCTATGGAGAAGCAAAGGAAAAAAATTTAGAATGCATGAAAAGAAAGTGAGACCAGGGAAGAGCATGATTGTTGTTATATGCTTTGCAAACTAAAACTAAAATTAAAAACCCTTTCTTTGTAAACATCTTAGTGAAGCTCTTTCAGATCTATATGCTTGTTGATAATTATCTTTCTTTCTTTCTTGTGTCACCATCTAAATTTTGGCAAAAAATAATTGAACCAGCTTCCTAGTGTGTACTTTTAGACATGAGGTTTTCAATTTTGAGGATACTACCATGGAAAAAAGTGAGTAGTGGGCCAGTAGGAAGTGAGAACGTGAATGGCACGTTAAGATAGTCCTACTCTTTCCAATGCAAAGGGAAAATCAATCCACATTGATTACCTACAAGGGGAAAGAACGGAGAACTTAACATCCACCTTTTCATCTAACAATCAACTAGGAAATAGACAACATGATATCAATTCTTTTGTATGATTTATCTTCAATTTTCACTTGTCTATGAATTTTATACTATTTGTCCTCTTTGATATGTATTCACGGAGGCATATTTTTATGTATACCATCATAAAGAAGATAAAAATTGTACTAATAGAGGGCTCATGGGAGGCTTGTTGTGCCCTCAACACAGACGCCCCATTCAGAATGGGTACCCTCTCTTTCCTTTTCCTTGTCGGGTCATTTTTGTTTCCACCTCATTTTGTGTGCCACATTTGGGTGTTCAAATTGGTCAATGAACCTCAAAAGTGTCATCTCAAGTTGACCATGTTTCCCCCCCTAAAATTTTCTAAGTCAGATGCCTTTGTGGAGATCCCTTGGCATTTTTCCTCTACTGGTGTCCCTAGGGCCCTCCGGGCTTGCCCTCAGGGGTTTCCCCTGGAAGATTTCCCTGTTGCATTTTCTATCAAGAATGGCCAACCGACTCTATCCTTTCATGTCCCGAGACCCACTCCCTGGATTGTCGTTTCTCCATATTTTCGATGAAATCCTAGCATCCCTTCAACCCATTGGGCCCACCTTGCCGAATAGCCCCTCTCAGACTTTCATCTCCTGTTTGCCGTTTCTAACGACCATTCAGTGGCGACATTCAGCTTATCAAGTCTCGGACCCTTAGCAGCCATTATTTTTCACCAAACTTTCAAATTTCAATTGGCCAACAATGTTCCACCCACCAGACTCTAACCCTCCCGTGCTCATTTTCAAATCGAAGCTCACCAACTTTTTGGTCGTCATGCATGCATTAATTGTGGGCATTTAGTGCCTTGATTTCTATAAATAGTCAAATTTGACCTATCATATTCATGTGTCAATCTAACCAAAGAGAATCAAAGCAATCAAAAAACTATCTTTGTGTGCCACCCTTGAGCTCGAAGCCTCCCATCGCTGATCCTTTACATCTATTAGTCGATTCACCTTCTTCCTTCATTGGGTTTTGGAGGTAAGTTGGTTGTCTGCCCTCATCTTGTGTTTTTCTTTGATTTCATGCTAAAGGAAATGGATAAAAGGATGAAAAACACATGCATCAGATAGACAAAATTAGGGTGCTTAAACCCATGTGGAAAAGTTCTAAAAACCCTCATAAATCACCCACACCTGTAGACCCACCAACACATAACGTCATTGCTCAATTATGAAAACAAAACAAACTTTCGAGCGGTGACCCTGCCTTGCAGACCCGACATCTAGGAATGTCGCCATCCTTCTAGCTGTCAAAACTTGGAAACTCATAAACTAAAACTGAGCTCAACACATTGCCCAGGTCTGCTCCCGTGGGACTCCATCCCTGGGGTGCCATTTATGGTTTTCCATTTCATACGGCATTTTGATCCCCGCTTTCTAGCCCTCAGACTCTGGCTCCTTCCTTGATCAGTTGACTTTACATGTGGTCATGTGTCCAGTCCCTCTTTGTGTCCTACCCCATGGACCTCCATCCGCGGGCCTCTGTGATGACCTCACCATTCCTTATGGCTTTCAGGAAACTTCCCTCCGCTCCCCAACTTCTGACTCTCTAATGGCCATCAAGCAAAAAATAAAGTAACAAGTGATCAATGGTTGGTGGGTTATCTCCATTGGACTTCTGCTGTCAGGACTCCATCCTATCTCTGTCATTGTGAAGGAGCGAACCACCCCCGTCCTTCCAGTCTTTGGGGCCCAACCATCTATTTCTTATGAACCTACGTAAGCAAAAATTAAGAGAACATAAAGGCCAAGTCCTTGGTCAAGTCCCATTCCTCGGGTGGCTCCTAGAGGGATTTTTGCACTCTATCCACCATTTCCAAATGGCGATCACCCAACAGCTTCCCACCTCCTCTGACCTGAAACACTTAAGAGACCACTGTCTATTGCTGACTGCCATCTAAGCTCACGGGTCCTACCTGGCAGAACTCTGCCCCTAGAATGCCATCTCACTAGAGTGGTTCCAAATGGCAAACCTCAAAATGGCCAAGCTTCCCCTAGACTCCGACTGCCTCAAAGATGACCCAAATGGCTCCTAATCTGAAAATGAACTTTGATCCATGTGTCGAAAGGACCTATTCTCCTTAGTAGGCCCAGTTATTTGACCAAGTCCTAGGGAGGGTGGAACCTTGCGGGCTGCCCTACCCTATTTGCTCCTCAAAATGGCCATCTTGCCAGGAAAGTCCGGCCCTTGGGGTCCAAACTATCCAAATTCCCTCTCGTGAACTACTAACGACAATCTGGATTAAATGTTAGATTTCTTGAATGTTGAATAGTTCAATATAACTCCATTCGTAGGGATTTGGCTAATGTTTCATGATTTCATGCTTCATTTTACTCACCTCTCCTTTGTCTAAAAAATATATGGAATAATGTGTAGGACCCTTAGGGGCAACTGCAGAAAAGGAAAAAGGAAAGAAGGTAGGCAAAGCACCCCATGGAAAGGAATACAAAGACTAGATGAAGTATCAATTCCAAGGGGAACCCTTAAGATCCAGAATCACTATAGATTGAAAAGAGATTTCTGACACAAATATCGGGCACATTGATATCAATGAATTCATGCAAAGGGTTAGGATCAACCCTAAAACAAAGAATGCAAGATTAATCAAAGGCAGCAGAATAGCTAAGGCTATAGGCTTCACTCTTGCTCTTATTGCCCCTGAGCTAGTAATGGCTTGTAGGGAGGCATACCAACCAAAGACTCGAGCAATAGTGGATTGGGACGAGAATATATTAGCTAATATGTTTTCCAAAGCAATAACAAAGACTTTTCATATCCCTACCTTTGGGGAAATGGAATTGCTAACCATAAAGGAGTGCAATGCAATGTGGGAGGAGGACCCAATTAAATGTAAGAAACTCATAAATCAGTTTTGGCTCTAGGAGAAGAGGGTTAGTGTTGTAAAAGTTCCCTAGGAGCTCTTTTGCAATGATTTTTATGAAGATTACCATGATTTGGTAACATTGCTAAGTAGAGTAATGGGCCTTCCTACTTCTACTTACTTTCAAGAATGGATGGTCTACTTTGTTGAAGATATTCTCCATAGAGAGGATACCACATTTTACTGAGGTGGGATAATTATTGATTAATTTCATGAGCAATTCATGGCTGTCAAGAGGACCTCCAAATTTTACATGATGTCTTACTTGGTCTATTCATTGGCCGAATGGAGGCAATAGAGTGACTTGTTCAAAGCTCCAGATGAAGAACCTGGCATGGAACTAAAATTCTATGACAAGTACCCTTAGTTGCAATTTAGGAACTTCAAGAAATATTATTGTATAGTTAATGACACTTTCATAGGTCATATTGTTAGAATGCTTGGGGGTGACTTTGAGAGGCAAGTCTCCCACAGTGCCAATGCTTTCCTAAAATAGTATGCCTTTCTATTCATCCAATATCCAAAGTTTACATACATTCATGCAGAGGGCTTCTTAGAAAGACCAAACAAGCTACCATGGTATCCCAATGACCGGATAATATTGTTGGACCTCTCTCAACAGTTGCGACATGTGCACACCCTCTTGAGTAGCAAACATTTGGCAAGGATTCCTTATCCCCTCTCTTTTGGCCAAGGGATGTACAAGCTCCATACCTCGCAATGTGCCCATGATTCAAAGGAGTTGGTAGAGTACCATTTGAGGCTCCACACTACCTAGTTATGGATGGATCCCTATAGCCATATTAGGAAGGTGCTTGGACCCGAATATTCCCATCTGCTTAGCGTTGAGGATTTTTGGGCCAATTATAAAGATGACAACGAGGTGCAAATGAGGCACTATATGCGGATGACTGCATACTTTGTAAAGAGGGTCAATTTGTTCTCAGTGTCTAACCAAGTGGAGGAAGATGAGAGCACGGTAATAGACCCAAGATATGATGTAGTTGCTAACTTGACATTTCCAATGATTGATTGGGATGAGAAAGAGGTCAACGACCTCGATATTTTAACCAAGCCTGTTGAGGCTCACACAAAAGAATGGATTGATGGGAAAGTTTCCTGATTGAAGCAACAAGGGGTCACTCTAACCTATGAGCGGCTCAAAAGTGAGCCAAGTGGAACAAATGGTGGGACAATTGCTGCCTCAACAGGAGAAACTTCAAAATCCCCTCTACTCACTCGGTCAAGGAAAAGAAAAGAAACTAATGAGCAGTAGTTGAATCCAAACATATATGCAAGAAAGACCTTGGAAGGTGAACATTAAACGAAACATAAGAAATCAGGAAGTGTCACTAAGATGGTAGTTATTCAAGAGGATCTGCTCCATGAGGGAGAGGAAATAGAGATCGAACAACCAAAATCTCCAATGGTTGTCTCCACTATTGTTGCCCCTCCACCTACTTCCTAGTCCATGGTGGCTACTTCCCCACTTAAAGTGGACTTCTCGATCCACATTGCCTCTTCTTTGCCTATTGGACCAATCGTAATGATTGATTCTTCTTCTGCCACCACCTCTCTACTTTCTTTTGCTTCCATGTCTCTGACCACGTCTCTTTCACTAGTAACAACAATAATGCCAATACCAACACTTTCACTTCCAGAGGTATTTTTGTAGCATATGTAGAATGTTGCCTTCGAGATTTTTGAAGTATTGATGAATCTAACCATCCAGGCTACCTTGGCACAAGTTCTTGCCAATATTCCTACCTCAAAGCCTCCAACTGAACCACTAGAGATGAAAGCCACGATGCAAATATCCGAGTTGGAACTACAAGAGAGGGAGGTTGCTAAGACATTGGAGGAGGAAGTGGACAACTACCATGAACACCCAGAGCACCAACATTTACAAATTGATAAAGTAGTTTGTGAAGGAGAGGAAACAAAATCCTCTAAGAGTGACAAAGAAGATGCTAACACCAGATACATTGTACAAACCTTTGATGCAAATATCGAAGAAGAGCTTGCTCGACAATTAAAGGATATCAGAGAGGAAGTGGAAAGGGTGTCTCCTGAAGAAGAAAAGGAATCTAGTGATAAAATGGGAGAAGATGTTGAACTTCCAACCAAGGAACAAGAAGAAATCCCCAAGCATGGTGAAGAGGTTCCCCTCTCAAAAAGGCCAGAAGAACAAGAAAAGAAAGAGGAAGATGTGCCACCTCAATGTGAGGAGAAGGAGAGTAAAAAAGAAAACAAGCCTAAGAAAGAATCCCATAAGAGTCTAAAAAATGGAGTAGCCCAAAGAACATGGGCATGAAGAAGAAGAAAAGGATACTGAAGGGGAAGATAGCCCCAAGGAATTCCTGCCCACTAAGTCCACCATCAAACATATTGTGTTCATCTAGGACTCTAACGAAGAAGAGGACACAAGGAAAGAGAAAGAAGCTCTCGAGAATAAAGAGATTGAAATCATGAAGAATGAAGAGGAGGGTGATCACAAATCACCCAAGGAAAAGTCTCTAATGCCCAAGTGGTTGGAAAAGCAACTAGAGAAGAAAGATCTTTCTCCAAGGGATCTAAGAGAAAGATTAGAGGCCATCTTGGCTTGACCTCAGATCAAAACCAAAAAAGAGAAGAATCCTAAAGTTAGATCCAAGCTGACAATGGACGCTTTTGGATGATTTGATAGCCTACATTCAACAATGGTCGTTAGCAGAAGAGCTTCCTACAACATCCTTGGCTCCAGCTTAGTTTTTGTCAAAAGAGAAAATCATCAAGCTCGAGAGAAGGAAAAACTGAACTAAAACTACAAAATATTGGTTCCAACATGTCTTGTATGCTAGAAACATGGGCATCAATCGTGCTATTAGAACAACAAATAAATTCTTGGAGGTCCAAAAAACCCTTAAGGGCACGAGGAAGTTTTGTATTGACTTCCCGGGGATATATGAATCCACCTACCCCAAAATTGAAGCCATCCTCAAGTTGTCTCACAAGATATGGAAAGAGGACCTTGCATTTGTAGAGGATGATCATGGGTTGGTTGAAACGTGGAAGATGAACTTCGACCACAAGAAAGAGGTGCTAGAGAAAGTTCTCTGCAAGGTGGAGCCAAACATTGATTGGGCCAAGGACATCAAGTCCAATTGTATTGAGTATTTGAAGGTGATGACAAGTTATGATCTACCTGCTATTGAGATCGATCTTGAAAAGGTGAAGCCTTATTTTTGTAAGAAGATGGAAGATGGAATGTTGGGAGAGCTCACCATGGATTTCATGAATTTTGTTGCTCAAACCTTCACCCAATCTAAACAAATCAGAGATAATAAGACCAAGTGTGATGAAGATTGGGATACACTTGCGGTCCAATCTAAACAATGAAACTACCAGGTGCTTCAATCCAGCATAATGGAGATAAAAAAAAATTGAGCACTAACCAACAAGTTTATAGAATATGTTGCCTTGAAGAAACAGGAAGGAAACCTGATAATTGACGATAAGTTCCTCACAGAGTAGCTGCAGCAAAGGGAAATCAGCTAGGGGACAAAATGCTATAGTGTTGCCACTAGAGGAGAAAATAGGGAAAGGACAAGGAATGTATTTTAAATTGTAATATATTTGGGGGTAAGTGAAACCCTATTTTGTAGTGAATATTGGCCACACAATGCAAATCAATATTTTCCATTAATTTTTATTTTTGAACACTATAAATAGGGGGTATCCTCTCATTTTCAGGAGAGATTTGAGTTGTTGTAATGATATGCTACAGAAATTTTAATAGAAATACATTAAATTTGGTGGATTTTTTAGTTTCTTTGCATGTTTCATGATTCATTTCCCATAGTTAGCTGATTTAGTTAGATTTACTTTTGTTGTTCTTCATGGTCCTATATTACTTTGATAGATTTAGTAAATGTTGTTCAATGGTTGTGTAGATTTATGCCATGTTGATGCCTTTCTTTTCCATAATTTTTGTTGTTTACCGCTGGTAGATAGCTATGTAAAGTTAGTTTGGGCATAAATTGAAAGCTACTCCAAACTTTTATCTTTTGTTCATGCATGTTTATGGTGAATGATTGGTAGAACATTTGCAGTCCTTAGAAGCTAGCACAAGTTTCATGATATTGTGAGTTTTCTTGTTAAGTGAAATTTTGTTTGAAGGAAGTTTTCCATAGTAGAACCCTTCATGATCATTGTTCATAGTTAGTTTCAGATCTAGGAACCTCTTCTCTTCCCTCCCTTTTTCCTTTTCTTTTAATAAGTGACATGTGCTAAGGTTCATTGCACATTGTAAAGCTAAATCTCAAGATAAAACTAGAGTTTATGATCGATGTGCATACCTGTAGCCAATTGCACTCTAACTTCCCATCTTAGAAAATCCATTTCAAGATTCATCTCACATCCAGCCCATAATTCCACTCTGTGATTACCAGCAAAATCACATCAAACATCAACTGAGAAATTCCATGCAAGTCATGACCTGACACTTGAGAGACCTTGGGGTAGTAATTGGTAACTTGCTTGTGAATTTCTATCTTTCAAGAGAGGTAGTGCACCTATGCATTGCCTATGTTGAGAAAGTGCTAAAACACCCCTCAACAAGGTTGTAAGCACTGGTAGCATTTGACAGGAAGAGTTTTTTTAAAATCCTTTCCACATGCTTAAGTTTTATTTGATCCCTTGTCTCCCTGTCATTATTCACACCACACAACATCAACATCTCCACTACTTTTCTCATACAAGGCCATTGATTTTTCTCTTTATTTTTAGAAATTGAATAGACATGTAAGATGTATAGCATTTTTTCTATGTATTTATCTTCTATTGCATGCTCATCCACCACTTCTCTCTCTCCTCCCATCCAAATTGTGTTGCATATCCAACCCATTATGCCCATACTCTCTGTCCATACTTTTCCTCAATTGTGGCTTTCATCCTACTCACCAGCTCTAACACCACCACTTTGAAGTTTTACACATCACTCTTCTCATTCACCTTTAGGATATCTGCATATTCTACACATCACAATTTGCAAGAAAAAAATAGGAAAAAATGGAGGGAGAGAGAATTTGTTGTCGAAAACCAAATTTTTAGAATTTGAAGGAGATGAAGTGTTTGTACCAAGGGCTATATATCTATGCAAACCTACATAAATACACACTATATACTCATTTCCCAACTTTTCAATCACTCTAGATATGAAAAAATCTATAACTTTAGCCCTATAATCCCCATTTAGCAAGATGTTGCTAGATTTCACATCCCTGTGCAATATTGGAGGGGAGCAACCATGATGCATATAACTAAGCCCACAAGTTGTGTGAAGAGTGATCTGATAATGCATCAAATGTTGCAGTGCTATTTATGAACCTGGGCCACCATGCAGACAATCGAGCAAGCTATCATTGGGCATGAATTTGTACACCAACAACTTAAAATCCGACTCTTCAATTGAAATGCAACACAAAAGCTTTAAGATGTTGGTGTGTCGGATGAGTCCCAATGCATCCACCTATACTTCCCCCATTTTATTCTCCTTCTACTCACCTCCTCTATTAAAATTTCCTCTTGATTTTCTCATGTTCTAGATCTTCTTAAAGACTACCGATTGCTCATTGCAAAGAATGACCTTGTCACCTTTTCTAGCACCTTCAAAGGAAATCAGGTTACTCTCCTTCAAATTGTAGAGGATGTATAACTCGTCCACTTCTATCGAGTGGAATGGAGTTAATTTCTACGATGGGGTCCTACTTGGATTCTTGAAAAAATGAGCAACATAGACAAATGGAGCACTAGGTAATGGGCACTATAATTAAAGGTGTTACTATAATGGTAGCTAAACTCTAAGGTGCTAATTTATGAGGAGAACATAGAGATAGCATAAAATTTTGACCCCCAACATAAATTTGGATTACCTAGAAATCTCTCCTTGTAAGCCAGAGTATCTAGAGAGTTAGGAATGCATCCAGACAACAAATTGTTGGATACATTGAGAATAGTCAGCCATCCGAACTCTAGAAAAATTCTTCTAGAAAGAAGATTGTTTGATAGATCAAGAATGTTCATGTCACTTAGAGAAGCAGGAATTTCACTCGTGAGTTGATTGTTACTCAAATTGAGCTAAGTGAGTTTCTTCAGTGAGATGATTTCCTCAAGAATTTCTCCTAACAAAAAAATATGGTACAGCTGAAGAATATTGACCAAACTTAAGTCACGAGCTCATGGGGAATGGGGCCTAAAAATTGATTCTTTTTTCAATTTTCCAACTTATGTAGGGCATCTTCCATCAAAGCGGTTGTTGCTTATGTTCAATCGACTCAGATTCTTGGCTTGACCAACTTCAGCTAAAAACTATCCTTCAAAATTATTGATGCTAAGAAACAAGTGTATGAGATTGGAAGAACCCCATAGCCTAGGAGGAATAGAGTCGCTCATCTGGTTTTTCTTGTTGTGCAGATATTGTAGATACATGTAGACTTCCAAGGATGAAGCCAAAGTACCGTTGAAATTATTTAAAGAGGCATCCAAGTTAAAGAGCCCTCCTCTCATGCATAGATTCTTTGGTAGAGGGCCTTCCAATTTTTTTCCCATCAGTTGAACAAGATGGAGATTGGAGTATGTACCCAAACTCTGTGGTAGCCATCCATTGAGCATGTTGTTGTTCACCATAAATGACTTCAAATGTCATAGCTTTCCAAGTTGAGCTAGTATCTCTATGGTAAGCTAATTAAAAGACAAAATAAGATTCTCTTCATATGTGAGATTGGTAATTTTGTGTGGAATTATGTCATGAAGCTAATTGGTACTCAAATCCAAACAAGACAACCTCCTTAGTTGGTCAATTTTGGTCAAAATTCATCTAAACAAATTATTGGTATACAAAGACAATACTCTCAAATTCTCGAGATCCATTAAATTAGTTAGAATATCTCTCCAGAGATTATTCTTCGACATATCCAACCACTCTAGCTTTGTTAAATTTCCCAAGAAATTTTAGATTCTTCCTTCAAGACTACAATTATATAGCCATAACTACAACACTTTCACTAAATTTCCAAGCTCTCTAGGCACCACACCAGGATGCAAAGGATTACCACCAATCATGAAGTTCTTGGGAGGCTCCAATTTATCGAAAAAATTTGGGAATGCCCCACTTAAATAATTTTCATGGAAGAAGAGAGCCTCGAGCTTTGGCAGCTTTTCAAAGGCTAGAGAAATAGAGCCACTGAAACCATTCCTTGCCAAGTTCAACTCTCTCAATTCCCTCAATTTGGAGATACGATTGGGAAGCATTCTAGTGAATTAATTACTTGACAAATCAAGTTTCTGTAAATGCTTGCAATGCAAAATGCCACGTGGGAAGGGACCGCTGAAAGCATTGGATTGGAGAGTGAGGACCATAAGATTTGAAAGGCTACATATAGCAGAAGTAAAGTTTCCAACAATCGAGGCACTCATGAGATTAATAGCAGTAACAATGTTGAATGCATCACAATAAATTCCTTGTCAAGCACATGGATTTTGGTGAGACTCATTCTAGTTGCTCAAAGTTTCACGCAAGTCCCTCCAATCTCCCCTTTTGACTTTAAGAAAAATTACCCCATCTTGTGAGAGGGAAGTGTGGTGGAGAAGCAAAAGCAAAATGTTGAGAATGCACAACAAGAAAGTGAAAGTGGGGTAGAGCATGATTGCTACTATATGCTTTGAAAATTTAAACTAAAATTAAAAACCCTTGCTTTGAAGACATCTCAGTGAAACTCTTTTAGTTCTAAATGCTTGCTGATAATTATCTTTCTTTCTTTCTCAAATCAGCATCCAAATTTTGGCAAGAAATAATTGAACCAGCTTCCTAGTGCATACTTTTAGACATGAGGTTTTTGGTTTTGATTATATGGCCATGGAAAAATGTGAGTAGTGGGCCAGTAGGAAGTGAGAATGTGAACAACACATTCAAATAAACTTGCTTTTTCCTATGCAACAAGAAAATCAATTGACATTGATTACCTATAAGGGGAAAGAATAGAGAACTTAACATCCACCTTTTCATTTGACAATCAGCTAGGAAATAAACAACCAATATCAATTCTTTGGTACAAGTTATCTTCAATTTTCACTTGTTTATGAATTTTGTACTATTTTCCCTCTTTGATAGGTATTTACAAAGGTATCTTTTAATGCATACCATCATAAAAATGACAAAAATCGTATTGACAGAGGGTTCACAAGAGGATGTAAGCATCGACAACATTTCATAGGATGAGTTTGTTTAGAATCCTTTCCACATGATCAAGTTTTGTTTGATACCTTGTCTCCTTTTCATTGCTCACACCGCACACCATCAACATCTCCACTACTTTTCTCATACAAGGCCACTGATTTTGGCTCTCTATTTGTGCAAACCAAACCCACATGTAATACACATAGCATTTTTTCGATGTAATTATCTTCTATTGCACGCTCATCCACCACTTCTCTCTCTCCTCCCATCCAAATTGAGGATTGTATCCAAGCCACTATTTCCATGCCCTCTCCATACTTTGTCTCACTTGTGGATTTCATCCTACTCATCAACTCTAACACCACCACTCTAAAGTTGTACACATCACTCTTCTCATTCACCTTCAGCATATCTACATATTATACACATCACAGTTTGCAAGACAAAAATTAGGAAAAAAAGGAGGGAGAGAGAATTTGTCACTGAAAACCAAATTTTTAGAATTTGAAGGAGATGAAGTATTCATACCAGGGGCTATATATCTATGCAAACCTACATGACCAGACACCATATACTTATCACCCAACCTTTCAACAAACTCTAGATACACCAAAATCTACAATTTTAGCCCTCAAATCCTTGTCTAGCAAGATGTTGTTGGATTTCACATCCTTGTGCAACATTGGAGGGGAGCAACCATGATGCATATAACTAAGCCCATGAGCTGCATCAAGAGTGATCTGATAACGCATCAGCCATAGCAATGTTATTTGTGGACCTAGGCCACCTTGTAGATGATCGGACAAGTTGTTTGGTGTGAATTCATATACCAAAAACTTAATATCTGACTCTTCACTTGAAATGCAACACAAAATATTTAAGATGTTGGTGTGTCGAATGAGTCCTAGTGCATCCACCTCTACTTCCCCCATTTTATTCTCTTTCTTCTCACCTCCTCTATTAACATTTCCTCCTTATCTACCCATGTTCCTTGATCTTCTATATGGCTACCACTTGCTCGTTGCAGAGAATGACCTAGTAAACTTTTCCACCACCTCTAGAGCCAATTAAGTTACTCTCTTTCAAATTGTTGAGGATGTATAACTCATCCACTCAGGGTACTGCTTGGCTTCTTGAAAAATGAGCGATAAAGAAAAATGGAGCACAAGGTATGGACACTGTAAATAAAGGTGTTAATATAATGATAACTAAACTCTGAGGTGAAAACTTATGAGGAGAATAACACAAATATATTGTCAAATTCTAACCACTGCATAAATTTTGATTACCCAGAAAACTCTCCTTGTAAGTTGGAGTATCTAGAGAGTCAAGAACATGTCCAGACAATGCATTGTTGGATACATTAAGGATAGTCATCCATCTAAACTCTGGAAAAATTCTTCTAGAAAGAAGATTATTTGAAAAATCAAGAATGTTCATGTCACTCATAGATGCATGAATTTCACCTGTGAGCCGATTGTTACTCAAATTAAGTTGAATGAGTTTCTTCAGTGACATGATTTCCTTGGGAATTTTTATTGACATAAAATTATGGTCCAACTAAAGAATATTGACCAAACTTAAGCTCGCGAGCTCATGGGGAATGGGGCTTGAAAACTAATTATTGTTGGCTTCAAAAACCTTAAGTTTGGCCAGCTATCCAACTTGTGCAGGGATTCCTCCATTAAAGTAGTTGTTGCTTATGTTTAATCGACTCATATTCTTCACTTGACCAACTTCAACTAAAAACTCTCCTTCAAACTTATTGTTGCTAAGAAACAAGTGTACAAGATAGGAAGAACCCCACATCCTAGGAGGAATCTTGTCACTCAGCTCATTGTTCTCAATATGCAGATATAGTGGAGACATGCAGACTTCCAAAGATGAAGGTAGAGCATCATTCAAATTGTTTGAAGAGGCATCCAAGTTAAAGAGTTCTTCTCTCATGCATAAATTCTTTGGTAGAGGGCCTTCCAATTTGTTTCCCATCACTTGAACAAGATGGAGATTGGAGTATGTACCCAAACTTTGTGACATCCATCCATTGAGCATGTTGTCGTTCACCATAAAGGACTTCAAATGTCATAGCTTGTTGAGCTGATCTGGTATCTCTCTAATAAGTTGATTGAAAGACAAAATAAGAGTCTCCAGATATGTGAGATTGGAAATTCAATGGGGAATTGTGTCATGAAGCTGATTGGTACTCAAATAAAAACTGGACAACCTCCTCAACTGGTAAATATTGGCTGGAATTCATCTAGACAAATTATTGGTATAAAAATTCAATATTACCTCAAATTATTGAGATCCATTAAACTAGTTGGAATATCTCCCTAGAAATTATTCTTCGACATATCCAACCACTCCAACTTCATTAAATTGCCCAAGAAATTTAGGAATCTGCCTTCAAGACTACAATTATATAGCCATAATTGTTGCAGTTGCATTAAATTTCCAAGCTCTTTGGGCACCACACTAGGACATAGAGGATTACCGCCAGTCATGAAGTTCTTGAGAAACTCCAAATTACCAACAAAATTTAGAAATACCCCAATAAAATAATTGTTGTGGAAGAAGAGAGCCTCAAGCTTTGGAAACTTTCTGAAGGCTAGAGAAATAGAGCCACTGAAACTTTTCGCAGCCAAGTTCAACTCTCTCAATTCCCTCAATTTAGAGATACGACTAGGCAGTGTTCCAATGAACTAATTACTTGACAAATCAAGTTTTTGAGTAGGAACGTTTGCAATGCAATAGGTTGTGTGGGAAGGGACCGTTGAAGGCACTAGCTTGGAGAGTGAGGGCCATAAGATTCTGAAGGCTACATATAGCTGAAGTCAAGTTGCCAGCAATCGAGGTACTTGTGAGATTAATAGCGGTAACGGTGTTGAATGCATCACAAGAGATTTCTTGCCAAGCACATGGATTTTGACGAGACTCATTCTAGTTGCTCAAATTTTTATGCAGGTCCCTCTAATCTCCCCTTTTGATTTTAAGAAAAATTAACCTATCTTGCAAGAGGGAATTGAAGTGGAGAAGTAAAAGCAAACAGTTGAGAATGCACAAAAAGAAAGTGAGAGCAGGGCAGAGCATGATTTCTACTATATGCTTTACAAACTAAAACTAAAATTAAAACCCATGCTTTGCAAACATCTCAATGAAGCTCTTTCAAATCTAAATGCTTTTTGATAATTATATTTCTTTCTTTCTTGCATCACCATCCAAATTTCGGAAAGGAATAATTGAACCAGCTTCCTAGTGCGTACTTTTAGACACGAGTTTTTTGGTTTTGAGAATATAGTTGTGGAAAAATGTGAGTAGTGGGCTAGTAGGAAGTGAGAATGTGAACAACACGTTAAGATAGTCCTACTCTTTCCTATGAAAAGCAAATATCAATCCACATCGATTACCTACAAGGGGAAAGAATGAAGAACTTAACATCCACCTTTTCATCTAACAATCAACTAGGAAATAGACAAACGATATCAATTCTTTGGTATGAGTTATCTTCAATTTTCACTTCTCTATGAATTTTATACTATTTGTCCTCTTTGCTATGTATTCACGGAGGAAGCTTTTTATGCATACCATCATAAAAATGATAAAAATCATATTGATAGAGGGCTCATGGGAGGTTGTAAGCACTGGAAGCATTTGATAGGATGAGTTTGTTTAAAATCCTTTCCACATGCTCAAGTTTTATTTAATCCCTTGTCTCCCTAACATTGTATGCACCACATGCCATCAACATCTCCACTAATTTTCTCATACAAGGCCGCTAATTTGGATCTTTGTTTGTGAAAACCAAACCCATATGTTAGATGCATAGCATTTGTTCCATGCAATTATCTTCTATTGCACACTCATCCACCACTTCTCTCTCTCCTCCCATCCAAATTGTGTTGTGTATGAAACCCACTATGTCCATACCCTCTCCATACTCTTCCTCAGTCGTGGGTTTCATCCTGCTCACCAGCTCTAATACCACCACTCTGAAGTTGTACACATCACTATTCTCATTCACCTTCAACATATACGCATATTCTACACATCACAGTTTGCAAGACAAAAAAATTAGGATAAAAAGGAGGGAGAGAGAATTTGTCATAAAAAAAACTATTTTTTTTAGAATTTGAAGGAGACAAAGTGTTCGTACCAAGGGCTATATATCTGTGCAACCCTAGATAACCAGACACCATACACTCATTTCCCAACCTATCAAGCACTCTAGATATGCCAAAATCTATAATTTTAGCCCTCAAATCCTCGTCTAGCAAGATGTTGGATTTCACATCTCTGTGCAATATTAGATGGGAGCAACCATAATGTATATAAATAAGTGCACAAGTTGTGTCAAGAGTGATTTGATAATGCATCGGCCATTGCAGTGCTATTTTTGGACTTGGGCCACCATGTAGACTGTTGGACAAGCTGTCATTAGGCTTGAATTCATATACCAACAGCTTAAAATATGACTCTTCACTTGAAATGCAACACAAAAGCTTTAAGATGTTGGTGTGTCGGATGAGTCCCAATGCATCCACCTCTACTTCCCCCATTTTTTTCTCTTTCTACTCACCTCCTCTATTAAAATTTCTTCCTAATCTTCTCATGTTCTGGATCTTCCTAACAGCTATTGCTTGCTCATTGCAAAGAATGACCTTGTAAAATTTTTCAGCACCTTCAGAGCCAATCATGTTACTCTCCTTCAAATTGCGGAGGATGTATAACTCGTCCACTTCTACCGAGTGGAATGGAGTTAATTCCCACGATGGTTTCTTTCTTGGCTTCCTAAAAAATGAGTTACATGGACAAATAGAGCACAAGGTAACAACCAGTGTAATTAAAGGTGTTACTATAATGGTAGCTAAACTCTGAGGTGACAACTTATGAGGAGAACACAAAGGTAGCATCAAATTATAACCCTTGCATAAATTTGAATTATCCAGAAAGCTCTCCTTGTAAGCTGGAGTATCTAGAGAGCCAAGATTGCATCCAGACAATGCATTGTTGGATACATTGAGAATAGTCAGCCACATCCAAAATATGGAGGAATTCTTCCAGAAAGTAGATTGTTTGACACATCAAGAATGTTCATGTCACTCAAAGATGTAAGAATTTCGTTTGTGAGTAGATTGTTACTCAAATTAAGTTGAGTGATTTTCTTTAGCAACATGATTTCCTTGGGAATTTCCCCTAACAAAAAATTATGGTCCAGCTAAAGAATATTGACCAAACTTAAACTCAAGAGCTCATGGGGAATGGGGGCCTGAAAATTGATTCTCGCTAGCTTCAAAAACCTCAAGTTTTATCAGTTGTCCAACTTTTGCAGGGAGTCTTCCATCAAAGCATTTGTTGATTATGTTCAATAGACTCAGATTCATTGCTTGACCAACTTCAGCTTAAAACTCTCCTTCAAACTTACTGTAGCTAAGAAATAAGTGTACAAGATTGGAGGAACCCCATAGCCCAGGAGGAATCTTTTCACTTTGTTGATTGTTCTCGATGTGAAAATACTGAAGAGACATGTAAACTTCCAAGGATGAAGGCAGAGTACCATTGAAATTGTTTGAAGATGCATCCAAGTTAAAGAGCGCTCCTCTCATGCACAGATTCTTCGGTAGAGGGCCTTGCAATTTGTTTCCCATCACTTGAACAAGATGGAGATTGGAGTATGTACCCAAACTCTATGGTAGCCATCCATTGAGCATGTTGTTGTTCACCATAAAGGACTTCAAATATCATAGCTTGTTGAGTTGATCTAGTATCTCTCCGATAAGCCAATTGAAAGACAAAATAAGAGTCTCTAGATATGTGAGATTGGCAATTTCGTGGGTGTTGGCGTAAAATCTAACACCTCTGGATTGCAGGTTTGTACGGACAGCTATGTACACTACACAATGAGTGCTCTTCAAATTAGGAGGGGAAGCTCCCTCGTTGTGCTGGAATGCATGAAAAGAGAAGTAATCTAAGTCCTATCTTTTTGTTCTCAGCTGGAAGAGGCACAAGGTTAAGAAAACCAAGAACGTTGCAGCTAAGGATTTTCTGGTTTCGCATATCATTAACTACAACTAAGCTAACTACTTTAAATCTATCCAGTTTCCTCAAGAAAATAGAGCATGAGGAAATGGAGCAGGAATGATTATAGACGATAAACGTGTTTAGATTCTCTACTTGAAGGCAAGGTGGCGCAACTATCATCTCAATCTAAACAAGCTTATTGGGCACAAAATAGATTTAAGAATTTACCATGACAATCTTATGAAACCCTATGTGGCATAACACTTGATCAAAATAGTAAAGACTCCACAAAATAGCTTTATCATCTTAATCTCTTGAAACCCTATGTGGCATAACAATTGACCTCAATGGTAAATATGCACAAAACAAAAAGAATTCACCATTACAATTGCATGAAACCCTATGTGGCATAACACTTAATCGTAATAGCGAAGACACATGAACAAATACCAAAAGAGCAATATTGAGGGCAAGGTAGGCACAGCATATATTTCTCTCTCCAGCAAAAGTTATTTACAAATGAGCATAAGCTCTTATTTATATACATCAAGGTGTAGGGAACCCTAAAATCACCTTGTGTCATCTACAGTTCTTGCAATGCATGCAAGTTTCGCTGCTAAGCCCTAATGAAGTAAACTATACAGTCAACTGGGAAACTACCATTAGTTAACCGAAACATCTAATCTAAAAATGGACAATTGTGTGAGCATGCATGTCCTTATTGAAAGCGAGTTAACTGGAAGACCACCATCAGTTAACGTAAAACCCTAAATGAAACTCCAAGTAAATAAGGAAAATCTCAGAATAGATATGCATGTGATGACAACATCTAGTTAACTTGAAAGGGTAACGTCAAGTTAACTCCTGTGTGTAATGTCTATCCTGAGAGGTGAGAACTGAAGTCTACTGATCGTGATCTCGAACAATCAATTCCTTAATGAGGCTGTCAACTGCATCAGCATCTGAATGTCAGCAACTTGAGCAATCTTGGCAATCTTTGCACACTCAAACTAGCATTTCACTGACTGGTAACTTTGGCGGCTCCGTAATTGAAGTGATGGCCAACATCTATTCTGCAGCTTGATACAAAATGGTCTCAGCTTTTCTAACGAAATCATGAATTAAGACCGATTTGGTCTTGAATTCAGTCTGTGTGTAAAAAACTCGCCTGTTGACTGTGAACACGGCTATATTCTGACAACTTTTCTAGAAAACTAAAAATACCCTGCTGAGGCTAAAAATAGCCTTTCGAAGAGTTATTTTCAGCGAAAATCTAAGATATGGGTTTTGTCCAGAAGAAGATTCTAAGACAACCCAGAATGTCAGATTTGCAAAAATTTGACTTCTACTCGACCATGCAAGGAATTTTCAGTTGAGAAAATTAGAGCCTCGAGAACTGATGCTCTGGAGTAAATTTTCCTAATAAATTCCGGCACATGGGTTTTCTCGAGGAAGCTATTCTGAATCAACCCAGATGATTTGTTTTGCCAAAAGTTGCCAATTCTTCAAACATGCGAAAGAATTTAAGACGAGAAAATAGAAGAATTTAAGACAGAAGAAAGAAGTTTTTAGTGCTCTGCTTCTGCTAAAATCGCCATCTTGTCTAAAGTCTGTTGATAATTCTTACTTGTACCTGCAAAGAAAATGTTTTGATGTCTTCGCCAATGATTGTTGATGAAGAATTTTCCTTTGGTTTGCTAAAATTCACCTTTGTTTGAGAAATACAAATTTTCCCTTCTTGAAATTTGCGCCTTTGAAGATGAATGAAATTCGAATTTCCTTTGAAGAAAATACGAATTTATTTGGAATTTAAGGATTCGCCTTTTGAATATAAAATCCACCTTTGAATATGAAATCCGCCTTTGAATCTCTGGAGAATTTACGAATTTTATTGAATTTATGAATATGCCTTTGAATATGAAAATGGATACGCCTCTGAGAATCAAGAAATATTGCGAATTGCTTTGGATGAATTTACTTTAAAGATATGCGCCTTCTCTTCTGAAGAAATACGAATTTATCTTTGAAGATTACTCTGAAATTAATAAACTTCGATTTCCCTTTGAAAATAATGAATTTGCCTTGAAAAATATGAATTCCACTTAAGATTAAATTTTCTCTTGATGAAATACGAATTTCCTTTGAAAGCTTGTGAATAACAATGAAGCTGGCGCCATGTTAAATAAGAAGAAATTCGCACCACTTAGCAACTACAAGAACTTGAAACCCTAACAAGAATAAAAGTCCTCTGATTGATTGTCTTTCAGTTGCACTGCCACTGACTGGAAGTTCAAATTTGAAAATAATAATAAAATATTTATTATCATGCAAAAGCGCCAAAAATAGAAAATCGCCATTAATAAACAAGTATATTCTGAACTTCAGTTGACAATTTTGTTGAAGTCTTAGGATTCACCATTGGGCTTCACCGATTCTGAAAAGTCATTTGTTGAGCTCATAGGCGTCCAATTGCTCAAGATACTTTTTATTAACTTCCTATTTTATAGCTGACAACACTGTTACGACTGGACAACTTCGACACTGATTTCCAGATGACCGGGTGATGCTGAGACTAATCTGGAGAATTCATCGGTAAGCCTACTAAACAAGGAAGAAATGTCTGTTGGGAGACACTACTGCAAAATCCATCATTTAACCCCTTGAAAAACTAGGCGCCTTTGATTAAATTGTTTTTACGGGTTCCAGACAGCCATTTCTCAAACTGCCATCTGACGCTTCAAACGGCTGCCGACGGTGAACGGTGAACCCTGCTAACAGGAAACGAAGCTCACTGCATGCCTGGAGACATTCTGCATCCAATGACTGTATGCACGACACCTAAAAGCTGTGTTAAGGGCCTCAAAAGTAAAAGCGCCCCTGGCTCTTAGTTGCACTGGTGCCATTTTAACGAAAATCAAACTTTCATCCAAGTACCCTACTTTGACTGCTGATATCTAGAGCTGGGATGACCCGATTCAGGAACTATCTGTTTTAACGGATAGCCAGAAGGGCCCTCAAGAGAAGTCTCTGGAGATAACGAGGCAAGAAAACTGCTTCTAAGACCTCAAAAACTCCAGTGCATATTTTATTTAAAATTACCGTTCCAGACTTGGCCATTTTCTAGATATCATCACTTTGCAGTATTACACTAAAGACCTCGCACGTACGAGCATTTGCTAAATCCCGAAGGCTGACGGCTATGCTCGTTGAATAGATAAAATGATTACGCTCAATAGTCGTGAAGATTTTGAACGCGAACGAGCTCATCTGACAGGCCTAAAGGCTAGGCGCCTCTAGACTGTGGAAATACACTGAAAATCATTTGTTGGTTCGCCCATGAAATTACGTGCTTGGTAGAATCTCTGCCACGACCACCTAGAACGTCGGATTGACAAGCAGAATGGTGCATTACGGAGCTACGATAGAATACTACTGATGTTAGGAAGACTCTGTCTGCAAATTTTACCATCTTGAGGGTCTTTTAAACCAGCGCCCCTGGCCTGTACTTGCACTGGGAATAAACGGAGAAGCTCAGAAACGTGAAAACTCCATTTTAAGCTGATCTTTGGATGACTGCCGCCGGAGTTCTGAAACTCGGATGACTGTGCTTGATATCTCGTTGGATAAGTAGACTAGTCGTGAACAGATTGACTGTATTTGCCATCGGACATGCCAAGATTTACCCCCTCCTTAAGATGGGCGCCCTGAGGCTAGAGGCGCGCTTTTGCCTGAAAAAGACAAATTCCTCACCTCTGGCAATTTAGGGATTTCAACTTCTGTTGCTGATTGCCGGAGCTGTGGGTCTCGAAATGCTTCGCTGGATAGCTCGATGAATAGCCAAACTAATTCTGAAGAGATTGACTGGATGCTTGAACATTTTCAGCAAGATCTTGACGTTCAATAAGCTGGGCGCCCCTGGGCTATACTTGCACTTTATGACTTTTCCTTTGAAAAATCTTCATAATTTGACCACTGAAAACTCTGTTTCGACCACTGAAATGAACGTACGTAATGTGAAACGCCATTGTGAGATGCTCCTTCATCGTGAAAAGCTCCATTCTAAGTCTCTGCTTCAGGTTCTGATCAATAAAACTGACTTTGACTGACAAAATATTGACAAATACTCCATGCTTGATATTGCCCAAAAACTGTGTTTTACAACATTTAACAAGGTTTAGACTTTTTAATGCAAAATGCCTTGATGAAGCAATGGAGATTGGAGTATGTACCCAAACTCTATGGTAGCCATCCATTGAGCATGTTGTTGTTCACCATAAAGGACTTCAAATATCATAGCTTGTAATGTTGATCTAGTATCTCTCCGATAAGCCAATTGAAAGACAAAATAAGAGTCTCTAGATATGTGAGATTGGCAATTTCATGGGGAATTATGTCATGAAGTTGATTGGTGCTTAGATCCAAACTGGAAAACCTCCTTAGATGGTCAATGTTGGCCAAATTTCATCTAGAAAAATTATTGGTATACAAATACAATACTCTCAAATTCTTGAGAGCCATTAAATTGGTCAAAATATCTACCTTGAGATTATTCTTCGACATATCCAACCACTCCAACTTCGTTAAATTTCCCAAGAAAGTTGGTATTTCACCTTCAAGACTAAAATTATATAGCCATAACTACTACAATTGTGTTAAATTTCTAAGCTCTTTGGGCATCACACTAGGATGCAGAGGATTACCACCAATTGTGAAGTTCTTGAGACTCCAAATTACCGACAAAACTTGGGAATGTCTCACTCAAATAATTTTTGTGGAAGAAGAGATCCTCGAGCTTTGGAAACTTTCTAAAGCTGGAGAAATAGAGCCACTAAAACTATTCACTACCACGTTCAATGCTCTCAATTCCCTAAATTCAGAGAAATGACTAGGTAGCATTCCAGCAAACTAATTACTCAACAAATCAAGTTTTTGCAAATGCTTGCAATGAAAAACACTGTGTGGGAAGGGACCACTAAAAGAATTGGCTTGTAGAGTGAGGGCCATAAGATTCAAAAGGCTACATATAGCATAAGTCAAGTTGTCAGCAATTGAGGCACTCATGAAATTAATAGTGGTAACGGTGTTGAATGCATCACAAGAGATTCCTTGTCTAGCACATGGATTTTGGTGAGACTCATTCTAGTTGCCCAAAGTTTTGCGTGGGTCCCTCCAATCTTCCCTTTTGATTTTAAACAAAATTACCCTGTCTTATGAGAGGGAAGTGTAGTGGAGAAACAAAAGAAAAAAGTTTAGAATGCACAAAAAAGAAAGTGAGAATGGGGTAGAGCATGATTGCTTCTATATGCTTTGCAAACTGAAACTAAAATTAAAAACCCTTGCTTTGTAGACATCTCAGTGAAGCTCTTTTAGATCTAAATGATTTTTGATAATTATCTTTGTTTATTTCTCCCATCACCATCCAAATTTTGGCAAGAAATAATTGAACCTTCTTCCTAGTGCGTACTTTTAGACACAAGGTTTTCAGTTTTGAGGATACGACCATGGAAAAATGTGAGTAGTGGGCCTGTAAGAAGTGAGAATGTGAACGACATGTTAAGATAGTCCTACTCTTTCCTTCGCAAAGGGAAAATCAATCCACATCGATTACCTACAAGGGGAAAGAATGAAGAACTTAACATCCACCTTTTCATCTAACAATCAACTAGGAAATAGACAACCGATATGAATTCTTTGGTACGAGTTATCTTCAATTTTCAGTTTTCTATGAATTTTATACTATTTGTCCTCTTTGATATGTATTCACAGAGGAAAATTTTTATGCATACCATCATAAAAATGATAAAAATTGTATTGAAAAAGGGATCACAAGAGGTTGTAAGCACTAACAACATTTGACAAGATGCTAAGGCTAATAATAAAGGCGGGCAGGGGAGCTTTAAAAATAAATGCAGTCATTTCATTTTTTTCATTTTCTTCTTATTTTAAATGTGAACACAATCATTAATCAAATGGATTTGAAAATGAATGCAATCGCTTTGAAAATAAATGCAGTCATTTCAATTTTTTCATTTTCTATTTATTTTAAAATTTAAACTTTTTCCAAGACCAAAAAATTTGTCGCTTAATATTTCTTTTGAAAAACTTTAACGCTTAATATATATTTAAAAATAAAAATAAAATTAATTTTAAGTAAATTTATAGTAAAATAAAATAATTTTTAGATAAATAAAATATTTTTTAAATAATTTTGAACTAAAATAAATTAATTATAAAATAAATAAATAAATAAAATAATTAATTATTTTTTATCAGTTCAAAGGCTATCATGTGGTGGATGTTTTATATATTAACCAAAAAAAAACATTTTATAGTAACAAAATGGGAGTATTTCTCAACTTGTAGACCCCTTTTTTTAATCCATAACTACAAAATTGGAGCCAGTTGACAAAATGTACACCCAAAAAATTGGCGTTCAACTATCCATTACGTCAACCAACTCCCAACCCACCTATAGAGACCTAGTTAATTACCAACCTTCTACAGACCAAACAACCATTATAATACCCCCAACAAAATATGAAGATAGACCCTAGTTAACACAATCCCTAGCCAGACTCACAAACCTCATTCCTCTACCATTCCATAGTCGGTGTTGATCACAAGCTCCTCGCCATTAGCTTGTTGAACCACTCTCCTTCGCACCTTCACCCACACCACCAAACCATGTTTTTCCACTAGTCGCCCTTCATGAATGAACTCTTATAGCCACCCAACACCCTTGTCTGGAGCCAATTCAAGTATGTGTTTCAAAAAAAATTCCCCTCTTGGCAACCACAAAATTTTGGCAGAGAAGACGGATCCTCAAAAAAGATTATATATATATATTTATTATTAAATATATTTTTATTATTATATATTTATTATCATATTATTATATTATTATATAATATTATATTATTATATAATATTATATAATTTTAATATTATTAAGTTATTATATGTTTATTATTGTTTTTTTTTTCGTAAGTAAGAGTCAGTTTATTGATTAAAATAAAAATTACATCAATGGTCATCCTTCACTTGTGTGCATCATTGCATCAAAGAGGTACAAATCCCATCTACTTAGTCTAAGTTGCATTCTGGACATCAAATTTGGTATGAGAATACAAATGAATTTTAACCGGATTCAAATCCGTATTGAGAATTTTCTTTTTCTTGTTTTGAACTTCTTGCCATTCCTCCCCAGCTTCCTTCCTTTGCATTTTTGTGGTGTCCATGTTTTGAAATTCCTATGGTGCACTCTTAATAGCCAAGGTAGATGACCTCCTATAACACATTTGAGAAGAATTGGTAATTGGATTTAGGACCATACTCTGAGGTGAATTTAATTTATCCCTAATTGATTGTTGAGGCAACTTTGCCTCTATGGAAGGATTCGTAGCTTGATATGCCTTATCTTTCCCTGTCACAAATTTTGAAGAGGGTCCAAGCCTCTGAGAAGCTACTATTTTTTCTTCCAACACCTTTGACAAAGCTTTGATGAGTAATGATGAGGTTGAGCATCAACCCACCGAGACTGTTGATCAAAATTTTTAATGTTGCTAGAACAAGAGTTGGCCATATGATCAGTTTCAAAACATTTCCTACATCTGAAGGGTAAGCCTTCATAATCTAAAAGTTGTGTTCAAGTACAATTAGAAAATTTAAAAGTAATTTCCACAGGAAGATCACCTATGACATCCATTTCTACAAGGATGTGGGTGAAAGTTGTGTGAATGAAATTGGTTATGTCTGAATCCACTGCTAAGAATCTTCTTGAAGATTTATCTATTGCATGAAAGCAATCTATGAACCATAATTATAATGGAAGATTCGGAAAATGAATCCACACAAGTTTAATGTCAAATGATGCAATAGCTGGATTAAAGTCTGGAAACCATGGTTTAAGTAATAGTAGGATTTTCCCCCAACACCACTTATCTTCCAAAGAATGGCATCCATGTCTTGAATGCAATCGAAAACCACAATAAAGAACCCCTAAGCATAAGGGTAGACTTTTATATTACATTTGAGCATGGGCTGCCATGATGAAGATATCTAGTCATGCAAATCTGGTAATTTTGGCCATAGGCAGTTGAATTGGCCAATGAGACCGTTGGAGGCAAAATATTTCTCACCAGCATCAACCTCCTTTTTGAGCTTTTCTGAAAAGACCAAAACAAGTGAGGAGGATGCCCCTCTAATGAAAGTTTTGGATAATTTTTAGAGATCCCAAACCCTAAATTATCCTTCACAAGCCAAGCATCCTAGGCAGTCAACTTAAACTTTTTCCCCTGATTTGAACCAACAAGCATATCTTTAAATGATAGACTTTGTCCAGAATTTGAATCCATTGAATTTGATTTGCCCATAATGGAGTTGTTTGAGTCATGTAGATCCACAACCCTAGCTGAGCTAGGGCACACCAGTGGATGTTTTGAAGAAATTCTAGTGGAATCCATCCCAGGCTATGGATCCCCTTCACAGGCATGTTGAACAGGCATGACGAGAACATTCTTGTTACCAACCATGGATCAATTCATCGCAAAGTGCATGAAAGGAGCAACAACAAAGGACCCCAAAGGTTTGTGCCCAAAATCTCCACGAGAAGAGATAGGGATAGATTCAACAGCCAATGAAACTAGAACTCTACTGACAACCAAGGAAGTGAAACCATTTATGTAGCAAGCCCTAGTGCCATACATAGCAATAGATGAGCAAAAAAATTACAGAGCAAAATTATATGGTCTATTGCTTTATTATTGTTTTGATTATATGGGAAAAATAGATTTGAAGGGACTTCAAACCCTTTACAACAATAGATACTTAGAGCTACTTAAAAATACATTAGAATGACACCAGTAGCATCCCAAAATCCAAAAAACACTACAAAAAGGGTGCTTGATGAAAGATAAGACAATAAGCTAACAACAACACCCAACAACATCAAAACAACAAAACAACAGGAAAAAAAACTGACACCTAGCAAAAAACATAAAGCAAAAACACTAATTCAAACTACTCAAGGTGTTGGCCACCTCAAGCTCCTGGCTTTTGTGCTTTTCAATCATGTCCAACAACTCCTTCTTCTTAGTATCAAAGGACTTTTTCCAATCAATCGACCATCTAACAATAGGTCCTTTTTCATCATCTTTACCACCCTTTTTTCCTTTGCCTTTAACCAAGTGCTCTTTCTCCATAAGCTCAAAAAATAAACTTGATCCTCCCTGAGCTCACTTATCTTTCTGAAAAGGACTTCCAAGGAGTCTGCACTGTTCTTCACAGAGGTGTGACACACCTGTAGAAGCTTTTTTATGTCTACATTTGTTCCCAAAATCTTCGCTTCCAAAGCAGCCAATCTATCTTCACACGGAGATTTGAAATCATGGAAAGAACTCTCAAAGTCCACCATTTTGTTAATAAGAATGTCTGACACTGACTCCTTCAAAACAATCTTTAGATTCTCCTTCAAACCTCTAATTTTAATGTTAGTATTTTTGAACTCTTGAAGAGTCCACTTAGCTAACTTAAAAGTTCCAATGGCCCCAACCCTAGCCATTTCTAGCAAATCAAACATAGAGGTTGAATCATCATCGAGATAAGAAAAGTCCTCAAAAAGAGGATTTACCTTCAAAGGCTCATGTTTAGCTCTCTTCTTCTCAAAATCATCCTCATCAAAACCCTTAATCTCCTCACTTGGCTCCACATTGGGTGAATCCTACACCGGTGAGTCCTCAATAGCCACTACCTTTTCACTATAGTCCTTTCCTTCACAATACACATTGGGGTCCTTAGCTAGCACTTTTGAGGCCTTGTTCTTCAAGTTGGAAATATGCTTAGAGATCTTTGTGGCTTGTCCTTTTCCTCTAAACACAAAACATTATCCTATGACCCCACCTCAAAACCACCACCAACAACACCCTAACAAACAACCACCTCCTCAATCTTGGGAGGGGAACCATCTGAGCCCACTTCCATGTTCTCATTGTCAGAAAGAACAATGTGTTTGGCTTCCCTATTACTCTTAGAACTACCCAACTTCTTCTTCAAAGACGTGGTTGCAAGGACCGAAGACACATCCTCCTCCTCATTCCATTCCTCCTCATCATCCATACTAGAATCTAAGCTCAATGACCCAAAACCATCACTCAAAGCCTTCTCCTTACCCTTAATGGCAAGGACAAGGAGAAGAGTCTTAACATGATCCATCATTAATAAAATAAGACCTTCATGGAAGACAAGAGCCCTCCTATTCTTCAGATGAGTGTAAATAGAAACCTCCATAGATGATAACAAAAAAAACAGGAAAGAAATGATTAAACCATGTCTAAAATTTTTTAGAGGAGTGAAGTGGTGACCGAGAATAGTAGTAAACCGCCCCTCTAGAGTCACATAGTGCATAAGCACCTCAACAAGACTCGCCCAAATCTTCTTAAGGGATTTCTACTCATAACCCCAACTTTCCATTTTGATTAATTTCTTCTGCTCATCATCCTTCAAGAATTGGGCCATCGCTTCCTCATTACTCTTCTTGTCCTTGAAAAACTTATGGCCAACTATCAGCATCCCAATAACAGTAGCTACCAGCTCCTCATTCACCTCCACTTCCAAGCCTTTTATCTTGAGCTTTATTATTGTTATTATTATTATTATTATATATTTTTATAATGTATTTAAATTTGTATTATTTTAAATTTTTTATTATATTATATTATAGTATATTATATTATATTATAGTATATTATATTATATATGATAATATATTATATTGTATTATAATATATTTATTTATTTTTTGGTCGGTAATAGGATTTGTATCGCTAGAATAAAAAATATATTACATCATCTTCATCATAACTTCATCTACCATCCAAAATTCTCCTTCAACTAACTCAGTTTTTCCAAATAGCACATTAAAATGCAAAAAACTGAAGCTACAACCCTACCCAACTAGAAATAGTTTGACTTCCATCTATAACTATCTTTCATGCATCCACATAATTCAAACATTTTAGCCACACACATTAATAACTTTGCATAACCACAAAAAGGGTTCAACCCTAAAAACCAAAACTAGAATTAACAGTCCAATTTTTCATCTACAACAAACTTAAAGAACCATAAACTAGCCTAAGCTACCTGTTTCAAACCCCAATTTATTTTTTGCTTTTGTCCTTCACTTCCTCACATTTTTTTCTCTAGCCTCCATCTACCTTGCTTCTTCTTTCACCTACTCAATAATTTTCTCCACCTTCATTAGCTCAACGAAGAGCTTCAGGGCCTGCTAACCTAGCCTTGCCTCTTCCCTGTAGTGGTTCTTGATTGCATCCTCCAGCCAATGCATGAATGAAACACATCCTTTTGCCCCTTCCAGTTTTACTTTCTCCAAGCCTTCCTAAATGTCTAAATGTTTAATTGGTACTACCCATTCTAAAATTGACTCCAACCCTTCCAAGAAATTTCTATGTACAATCATCTTCATTACTTCTCTCACTGTGCTTATTAATTCACCCAGGTCCAAACCCCATGCTACTATCAACTAGTAGACATCCATGTTTTTCCTGTAATGATGCCTCATATTACGGAAATACTTCCCCAAAATCATTCACACACTCTGCACCAACTGCCCATCAATGAAAAGAAACATTCCCATTAGCCTTTGGTTTGGGGCTTCACCATAGAATGGGTTCAGTTGCCTCTTTGATTGAAGAGTAAAATTGGCCTCCATTGAAGACTCCTGCAACACCGACACCACCACCACCACAAACTCTTAATGCCTTCTTCTCCATGCCAATTTCTATAATTATCTTCAATTACCAAGGGCCAAGATTCAATGAATTCCTTAGCACCGCACACCTCGGCCTTAAAAAAAATTTGTATTGGGGTTTCCACTACCATCTTCTGCATCGTTTCACCAGTCTGATCAACTTACCTCGATCTAGCAGCTATCTCCCTTCATTAATGTTGCATCCTTGCCACATTCTTTTATGTTAATCTACTAAGACTACATTTCTAAAGTCCTCCAATCTTATTTCATCAACCTCACTGAAATTTGTAGCCCACTTTGACAAAATGTCAGCCTCCATATTACCAGCTCTTCTAATGTGGCTTACCACAAAATATTCACATGAGTTTAATTCTTCTCTTATTTTTTCTATCGTGTTTTGAATTTTCCATGGCCCTATTTTCCCTTTAATTATGGCTTCTACAATGATAAGTGAATCACCTTCTAAGTGTATTCCTGAAGCTCCCATTTTCTTACCTAGTCTGACTGGCAAAAATGTTGCAGAGGATTTAGCTATGTTATTCATTCCCTCCCTCAGCTTATTTGCTCCAAAATCAACTACATTCCCTTCCCAATCTCGAATGATAAATCCTGCACCTAATGGTCCAAGATTCCCTTTTGATGCTCCATCAAAGTTAACTTTCCACCAACCCTCCTTTGGCTTTTCCCATGCAACCACCTTACACACCTTTGCAATTGGTTTAACCCAACTAGGTCCCTTAACGGGTCAAAGGCAAATCCCCAACCATTGTGCCTAAAAGTGTTTGTCTTCCTATGCATAGGGGACTCTTGAATTGAAATACTGTGATGCTACCACTCCAACCACTTCCTGTGTTGCATGATTAATTCTCCACTTTAACCTTTCTAGGGACTCTTCTTTATCTAAGAAGAGTCTCCTATTCCTTTCTTTCAAAACTTCCCACACTACAATAGATGGGCTAATTTTCCAAATACACGACAAAGTCAACTTTTTTTCTTCCTTCAGCCATCCCTCAAAAACCTTCTTTAGAGTGTCCAAAAAAGGGCCTTGTCATCCCAATGACCACCTCACCAATTCCCAACAAGATGAAGCCACTTTGCAATGAAGCAGCAAATGATCCCTTCTCTCCTCAACCTCTCCACACATCACACATTTAGTTGGTCCATAGAAACCTAAATGTTTCCTCCTTTCACCTATCAATATTCGTCCTCTAATAGTCAACCATAGAAAATCCCCTACCTTTGGTAAGCATTCCTTTCCCCAACATAAACCGGTTGGCCAAGTCTCGCCCCTGCCTTTGTGTCTAAGAATTGGTATCCTAATTTAACTGAGTATTTTCCATCCACTACACCACACCATACCACTTTGTCTTCCTTATTTGACCTCAGAATCTTCCTTGAATTAAAAATCTCCTACATTAAAGCCTGTTGATGATTAGGTAACCCTATAGTTTGAAGATATTTCCATCCCCACTCACCACCTAGTGCATCTCCTCTAAATTCCAGGTAATCACTTACCCTTTCACCCCAATGTTGCGTGAACCAATTTCTCAATTCTTGTAGATCATTTCTCTCTTTCAAAGCTAGTAATCCCTCCCATGAATCATCCCAAAACTTATCCTTCATACCATTCCCAATCTGCTAACTTATGTGATCAATTATGACTTGACGACAAGAGAGGACAATATTCCAAATTGTTGATCTAGGTGGGGGGTTTCACATTGTAAAAAATCTGCTATCTTCCACTATGTCTAAATATTTTTCTTTTAAAATTCACACCCACAGTTGAGTAGGTTGAGAATAAATATTTCAAACTATTTTTGCACCCAAGGCCTCATTCATAATGTTCTAGTTTTGCAAACCTGCACCCCCTTTCTTTTTCGCCCTACAAATCTTCTCCCACGCAAGGAGAGGTATCTTATCTTGCTCATTAGCTCCATTCCAAAAAAAAAATCTCATTCTCTACCCCACAACCTTAATTATTTTCTTTGGTATTTTTAAACACATCATTAAAAAAATTGGAATGGTAGAGATAATAGATTTTAACACTAGAATCCTACCAGCAGAAGTTAGCCATCAACTTTTCCATCCGTCCATGCACTTCAAACAAAATTCTACTAGCTCCTTTCATATAGTCGACTTACTTGCTCCTCCAAATAGTGGAATGCCTAGGTATTTTCCAGGCAAAGCTCCTAATTTCATTCCCATAATAGAATAGATCTCTCTTTTCTTCTGGAAGCAGGTGTTGAAGAAGAAAATCTTAGATTTTTTCCAATTTATACACTGCCTAGAAGCTTTGTTATACTTGTCCACAACTCCTTTCATCACCCTGGCTTCCCTAAATGGAGCTTCACCCATCAAAAGGGTTTCATCAACAAACTGCAAATGGGAGAGGGGGTCAATGCCTTTCGCAACTTGTATACCCTTCCAACTCCCCTCTACCCTTTTTTTAGAAATCAATCTACCCAAAGCTTTTGTCATTATTATGAATAAGAAAGGTGAGATTGGATCCCCCTATCTTATTCTTTTTTCATATTTAGAAAAACCTTGTGGACTACCATTTAGAAGCACTAAGAAGTGTGGGGTGTTTATACATCCTTCAACCCATTTCACCTGAGCCTCACAAAAATAAAACCTCCTAAGCACTTTTAAAATGAAACTTCTATTCACCTCATCATACACCTTCCTAATGTCTAGTTTAACCAACATTCTTTCCGTTTGAGCTATTCGTATTGAATGTATTACCTCATGAGAAATAATTATAGGTACCTTCATAAATGGAACAATTTGGTGAAAAGCCACTTTGTTAAACAAAGATCACTGAGTTGAGAACATTATTTAATCTATTTTCCATCACCTTTGAGATGATCTTATAAAAAGTATTACAAAGTGTTATGGGCATAAAATCGTTGAAAGAAAGCATTTCCTCTTTCTTGGGGACTAGGGTAATAAAAGTATTATTGAAATATTTCAGAACAAAACCCCCCCTTCTTGACTCTTCCACCACCTCCCACAAATCTATAACCAAAACATCCCACAATTTATAAAAAAATAATGTCGAGAATCCATCAGGTCTAGGAGCTTTGTCTCCACCAAGGCTAAACAATGTTGTTTTGACTTCATCCACCATTACAGCCTTTGAGAGCATTGCATTTTGAGCTTCTGAAACACATCTGGGGATAACCTCCAAAACTTCATTTTCCTGAGAGATTTCAATTTGGTTTTTTCTGAAAGCTTATGAAAAGAATGTCACACATTCTTTGTTGATATCTTCTCTATTCGTGAGCATATTCCCATTCTTATCCTGAATTGAAAAAAAATTATTGGATGACCTCCTGAATTTAACTGCATTATGGAAGAACTTCGTGTTGTAGTCCCCCTCTTTAAGCAAATTTTCTCATGATTTCTATCTCCAGAAAATTTATTCTCTTGCTAACAACTCTGCATACTCCTTATTGAGCTCTTTTTCTAAATGAAAATCATCCTCACTCATACTACCTTCAATAAATTTGTATGCAATTCCCCAAAAAAAATTTCCAATCTAAGCTTTTCTAAGAAGATATTTTTAAATACCTCTCGATTCCATTTCTTTAGTTGTTCCTTCACAAATTGTAGTTTTTTGAAAAAAATATAGGCTTTTTTTCCACACCGTTGTGGTGCATTTTTCCACCATTCTTCCACTAAATCCAAAAAGCCATCCTCTCGCAGCCACATTTTTTCAAATTTAAACAAAAATCTATCGAGTACATCATCCTCTTGAATTCTAACACTAATTAGGTAATGATCCGAACCTATGATAGGAAGGATGTCAACTTGAAACATCCACTAAAAGTCTGCCCAATTCCCAACAATAAAGAACCTGTCTAGTTTTTCTGCAATATTTCGGAACCTTGATTGCCTATTTGTCCAACTGAAATCACCACTTTAAAATTGAACCTCAAATAGACCATTTGTATTCATGAAATCATTAAAATCTCTTTTTTTTTGGTTTAACCAACCTAGACCACCTTGCTTTTCCGAAGGCCGCAAAATTGCATTGAAGTCCCCGCTAAGAAGACATAAACGATCTCCATTTGAGGCCAGCACCTCCAAGATTGCCCCCCACATTCCTCTCTTTTCAATGATGTTATTCAGTGCATAAACATTTATTAAAAGGAAGCTAGATAATAATTGCTTAGAAGTTACTCTCACCCACTGCCATGACTTTTCAAATCTCATTAACTGGACCTCATTGTTTTCCTCTTTATATAGTATTCCTTAACCTCCAAAGGCTTCTTCCACTTCCACTATGAAACATCTCCACCTACTAAATTTATTACTAAAAGAGACTACTTCAGCACCACTAAGCTTCATTTCATGCAATAAAACAATGTCTGGCCTTGTTTTATCAAGACATCTTTTGATTAAACAAATCTATCAGGGGCATTGCAACCCCTAACATTCCATGAAAGGACCTTAATTGCTCCCAAGAAAAGGCATAGCCTTTTCCCGATCTCAATTTTTTTTGTCCTCCTACGCTTCCTGCTATTTCCAACTTCACTCATACTGATTTTCATCCTCGCTTTTTTTTTCCCCTACCTTTACCTTTGCTTGCTTTGACAATGTCTGCACCAGAGTTCTTTTCTCCATAATTCCCACCTCTAAGCTCAAACCCAATTCATCCCCACCACCTACTTCATCATCCGTTGGGAGTTTCGATTTAGAATCTTCAAAAAAACTTCCCTCTTCTCTGGCTTCCTCCAAGGAGCTCTCCAAATTCCGTATTGGTGAGATCTGAATATCTTTAAAAAGTGGTTCCTCATCTTCTATAATTTCTTCCACATTTTGAATTCCAGCTATAGGTGATTTTTCCAGACAGTTCATGCTTTATGTTCCCTCCTTACCAGTTTTTCCCCTCTCAATTTTTTTTAAGATCCCTACTGGCCTTTCCCAGATTTTCTACACTTGTTGAGGGGATTACTCCATCTGAAACATTCTAAGCCTTTTCTTTATCCAAATTTGTAATTTTTCCTACTTCCCTATTTTCCTTTTCTGAACAACACTCTTGTTCTATAATTAGTACCTCCTTGCCACCATCCTATTAAAATGTTGTCTTGTGCTCTTGTATTTCCCACTTCCAAAGCCTCAATTTCATTAACCTCACCTTCATCTATTCCTCTTGGTGAATCATTTTCCACCCATTCTGGTTTCATTTTTGAGTCTATAACGCTAGCCCACTCCTCACCTTCAACACTTTTCCACTCTATTTCATTCCACTTATCTTCTTCTTGGTACTCAGTCCACATACCAAGGTCCATTTTAGAGTTTTTCAAAGCCCAAACATACCCTATCAGTTTCTCCCATTTTTTTAACATAGCATTTAGAAAGTCATTGTCCTCAGCTAGAAAGGTACTTTCTTTAGACATCAGTATGTCGGTTATCACATTTTGCTCCAAACCCTTTCCTTTTTCTAAAAGCCTACATTCCCCTACAGGATGCCCTAACCCTTTACAAGCAAAGCACATTTCAATATTTTCCTCAACATCTATCATCTATTTCCAAATGCCCTCCCCTATTTTTAGTTCTACCATTGTCAGTAAAGGGTGAAGCCATTGGATACAGATACATACATACATACATACATACTGTAGTCTTTATTTGTAATGGCTTCATTTGCTTTATCAAAGGTTCCTAATTTGTTGCTAATTTGCTTTAGGGTTTCTAAGTTCCAATACTCATGGGGTAGATTATATAGCTGAATCCAAATAGGCACCTCTGAAATGGTTTCATTTTTTAGATTAAAGTTGGGTGTCTAGTCTTTTAAATAAAATCCTTTAGCCCCCATAAAAAATGGGCCACTATTGAAAATCCATTCTTTATCTAAAGCACTCGAGAAAATAACTAGATAGAAACCATTGGGTAATGTTTTCAAAATAGTTGTTTCCCCCCAATGTTTGTTACACCAATCCCTAACCCTTTTGAAAGCCAGCCAAGGGCCACTCCATTTCATGAAAAAATATTTTTCCTTAAACTAGTTAACAGAGTCATTCCATGCTTGACCTTCAATCGTTAGAGAAACAACCATAGTATGTTCAAACATAGAGTTTACCTAATCAACCGATTGTGGGTTGTCTTGCTACTTCGGCCTCCAAAAATTATTTTCCTCCTTCTGGAAGTATATCAATTTTGTTAACCGCATATTTGCATACCCCCATCTATTCCTTGGAGCAAAACCCTGTTGATCAGGATTGGTGGAAGTTGTGCACATCCTCGATTTCTTTTAGTGTAGTGATACCCATTATGATAACCTTCGTGCCTTTGAAATCCCTACGACCTACGAAAATCTCCATTGTTCCTTCTCTCCACAATTGGAACGATCTATTATAATATATTTATTATTATGTAAATAAATTTATATTATTATTTTATAATTAATTTATATTAAATTATAAATGATAATTAGTTTTAGAATATTATAATTATAAAATTATTTTATTATTATTATATTATTATATTTTCATTATAATATACTATTATATTTTCATTGTAATATATTATAATTGTAATATATTATATTATTATATATTTATATTATTATTTAACTAAAATATTATTATATAATTATATAATTTTTTTGTTATATTATTATATAGATATTATATTATTATATTAAAATCATATAAATATTAATAGTTGTTCTTTATTGAATGGATTAATAATAATATGAAAATATAATGAAGACATTAAATTATTAGTTCATGCAGATACGTAGGTTACTATTGCAATCATTCGATATGCATTTGCTATGTTGCGCTAGCCAATCACATTCTATTATTTCAACATATTACTTTCTATTTGTATTATTTGAATTTTAAAACTTATTTTTTATATTTAAAAATTGGCATTTATCTCTTTTAATATCCATCTGAGCAGCTCTATTATTCATTTTTCTTTAAGAAAATTAAGAAAATAGGATGACATAGATAGATAAAATAATTGTAGATAAAAATTGGCTGCAATCACTAAATGCATAGTTAATGCTTTGAATGCCACTAGATTTGAGGAGAAGTTGCTAGAGGCGTTGGATGGCTATGCTACTCATTGTGCTTTGTTTAATATTGATTAATGCATTAGATAGGAATGTAATGTCTTTGTTTATATTCATAGAAACTTCAAGCTTTGGGCGCTCAATTACTCTTACTCTTACTTTGGAAATCTTTGTTGGAGTGAAATTTTTCTTAAGGTGGGTTTTTTTTTTTTTGCTTAATTTGCGATTTGTCTCTATCTCCATTCTTTTGCTTAATTTACATGGAAGTTTTTAGGATTCTAATTATTAAAAAACTTGCAAACAAATCCCTAATTTTAATTTTTATGCAAGAAATTTTGAAGACTTTGTTTTCCTCTATCCAAAACATGATCCTTTTGTCATCAATATTTTATAGGGTTTCAAAATATGATGATTTCTAGTTTGTGCTTAATTTACTTTCTTTTGTTTAATTTGCATTATGTCACTATCCCCATTCTTTTGCTCAATTTACATGAAAGTTTTTAGGGTTTTAATTAAAAATCTTGTAGATTTGTTTGTACATTGGAAACAAGATTAAATAGGATACACATCTTATGTGTTGCTAATTTTCTTTCTGTTTTTGCGGGGATGGCACATGTGCCCGCAATTGGCTGCGTGGCATTCTACAAAGTGATTCAGTGCCTTGTTTACACTTCCAAATTTTGCATTCATGCATATGAGGGAAGTTGCATGGATAACAAGACACAAATCTTCCTTCTAGAAATCTCATATTTGAAAAAAAAAAAATCATGGATTTCTATCAGGTTAGCAAGTTGCAAAAAGGATTACTTTGCTTTCCAAGGCTCAACTCTTTAGATATGGATCTTCTATTTTTTTGCAAGGATAACCCCCCATCATCAAGTACCCATATTTTTTTCAGCAATGGTTTGTTTGAGATCTCTCAAACAGTCATGTATATCAACTACTGCTTTGTTGCCGGTCCTAATCAATAACTTCATTGAAATATTAGAGGCAATAGTGTCTACCCTTTTGTACAAGGATTTATAGAAAACAATGCAACACATTTGTTCTTCTCCATTGAAGAAGCAAGCAATGTAGACCAATATTTATTTATTTTCATCTTTGTTTATCTTCGTGTCTTGCGTTTGGTTGGCTTTATGTTCTAGCTGGGCCCTATGCTTGGCTTTGTTCAACTAGCTTTTTCTAGCTAGATGAGCATTGATGCTATTGTCTCTAATTTTGGGTTTCAATAACTGAACTTTGAAACCCTAGATAATAAAAAACTGAATCTCAAGAAGTGAGATCTCAATCTATAACTTGATTTTCTTATGCTCACAAAGTTTCACTTTGATATTCACCTGCTAAATTCAAGATACAAATCCCCACCACAGAATTTCAAATTTTGAAATAGAAACCAATTCCATGGTTGAAAAACAAATAATGAATTTAAAGTAACTCTTAATTGTGTTTCTTGAGCATTCCCAAGGTGTTTGCATTGAAGAACTAGATCAGGAGTGGTGAAACCAGGTATGCATTTCGACTCTCTAGTTTTTTAATCCTCAACATCTCTATTTATTGCTTTTTAATCATTTGTAATTTTTGTTTTCTTAGACTTTTTGGAGAGCTCATACTCCATTTCAACATTTTAAACTAATGCTCCATGACAATGATGTATCCTAACATTCAAGCTTGGTGGTAGAGGGGAATATATATGATAGTAAGAATTCATGAAGTTCTTTGGTGAGACTTATACTCTTTAGTGCAACCTGGGTAGGCTTAATGGTGGATGCATGTGTGCTCCTTAAAGGAGGTCACAAGGTTGAATTTGGAGCGGGGTTGGGATGTACATCCCATGGAATAATATGTACGATAAATGGAATTTTTTTCTCTATTGAGCTTTCTGTAAGAGGTGTCTATGGTGATACATCAAACTAGTGTCTTGCTTGGCATTGACCTAAAAATTCTACCTTTACCTTGTGCTTGGGAGAAATCTATTTCTGTTAATTAGTGCAATTTACATATGTTTTCTTTAAGAGCACATTTAGGCATCAAGTTCTACCATGGTGAGTTACTATCAACTGCTTAGGTTGTTCAAGCATAACTTCTCTGACTTACATTTTTTTTAACCACTACATTTTGTAGCAACCATTATCTTTCTATCTTTAGGAGGAAATTCATTGATGGTTTTGTAAAGAACATGCATGCTATCTATAAAGTGGACCATAACCATAAATTCCCTAAAATAGTGGTTCAATATTGCACCTATGGTTCTAATCTTTGTACCTACGACCCTGAACCTTATCTGTAGTCTTGACCCAATTTCTTTAGTTCTTAACCAGATGCCTGTTTTCTTTAGAAATGTATTTGCCTATGACAATCTGGTTAGCTTGGTGCTAATGACATTGTAACTTGATAGAGACATATGCAAAGGCTTCAGAGATGCATTTCACTAGATTATTGGATATTGCAATCTCTAATGTGATATATCTTACATCAATTACATATATGGTAATTTATAATGTCAAAAAACTTCCAAAGACATATATTGCAACTTCACTAACTGACACTAAAACTTACCACAACACTGTAAAGAGGACACCCACAAATATATATTTGCTAGTCTTCTCTATATAAAACTTGGAGAATCTATAGTACTAGAATCTTCCAATCAGGTCTGAAACATGTATGAATTTAAAAGAAATGACGTGCAAAGCATGAAAATGGGTCAGATAAAATTTGGGAAGCATTTGGAAACCACTAAAATTATATCTATCATGGAAGCTTTGGCTCTTATATTCATTATTGCATAGACATTACAGCTAGCATTGCATGTTCAACTATAATTACACAGAGATGGATGTGAATACTATTCATTTGCAACAAAAATTTCCTATACAATGAGGATATGGTGATTATTAAAAATTAAAAACCACCCCAAGAAATCATCATAACAAAATATACTCAAGTTTTGTTAAGGACTTGGAAGTGATCTCCTATTACTGAAAGCTAAATCCTATCTTTTGCCATGCTAACGCTGCCTTTCCTACCTAACATGTGAATGAGAAACTACAGTTTTGATAAAATTCTCTTATGAAGGTTTCCTTTAGATATAGTTCCACAAATTAGTGCATGCCTCTGGCATTACTAGCTTCTAATTTTTTTACATTCCATTTAGCTTTTTCACTATTTTAATTTCATCTCTTTCAAATTTAGTAATGTTGGTATTACAGTCTGAAACCACATAGCAAGTGACTGCCCCTGTTATTCTAGGGAGTTAAGAACCTCATAATATTGGCTATAATAGAAGTTTGCAACTATTGTTGGATATTCATGGCAAGTGTATAAATTGTATTAAAAACCCAGTCAAGAAACTTTTAACTTTAGACAACATGACCAAGAACTATACCTGTGGTAAACTGTGTGATCTCCTATTCACAAGAACATAGTAAGAATAGAATTTTGCTTGACATCCAGTTTTAGAAGAGCTCTTTATATTGGCATTGTAAAGATCAAGAAGAGACCTGAGACATTTGGACAGCTATTCAAAGTTCAAGTGAAGCATAGATGTATCCTTGTTGTTGCTTAATTGATGAAGCTTGTGTTGTAATAGAATGTGAAATCTAACCTACATTGTAGAACATTTAATGTGTCAATATACATTTGGGCAGGAGACCTAACTGAAACTACCTATGAATATATTATTCAACTATAGTTGAGCCTACTCACAATCTTATTGTTTTATCAAAGACATCATCAAGTGAATAACATACAGGGGTTCTTTGCAAATAACACTTAAAAATTTGTTGAAAAAACACAATGTCTGCCTACCAACTTGGAAAATAATCAGCTCGAGGAACTATCATGCATACTACTGTAGTGCATTTGATGATATCACTATTTATCTATTTGTTATCCAAGACCATGTGTACATGGGAAGGGGTATTTGTGGAAAATTAATGTTATAAATGCTAATATTTCAAACTCAGAATATTCATTTATATCTTTAATTTTTAATTATGTACTGTATTCTACTCATGGTTCTTATAATTATGGTTGCAGTTATCTAAGAGGAGCCAAATACATGGTTTTGTGTTTGCACTAGATATACTTATATCATATATGCTAACAAATGAGACTATACATGTATATATCACTGTACCATTCAATTGAAAAGTCAAACTTGCTCTCTCTGCCTTTGACAAGTTGTGTTCTCACATTAATTATTGAATTTTACCCAAATCACAATTAATATTAATTTCAAGTATAATATATTATATTCAACCTTAATTTCAAATGTTGCTATCATGAAATTCATAGTACTAGAGTAAAAATAGATCCAATGGCATTTAGAGCAATTAGATTCTTGAGCTTGAAACAAGATTTTTGCACCCTTTCACATGAATATATTAATTGCATGACAAGGATGGTTACTACTTTTTTATCTTTTTCTCCTCTAAATCAAAATGCATAATGCTTTCTGGTAGGAACTCAATGTTTGTGTCATTTGTTTTTATAAATGGTAATTACGTGACAAATATTTTAATAATGTTAAATTAAATGATTTCTAGGGCTTTCAATCTATTTTCTTCTACATTTATGTTTTTCAACTTCTTCTTCTTCTTTTCCTTTTTTTTTCATATTTGTCATATGTGAATTGTGGCATAATTCTTAGTCCTTTTAAAGGCTTTACACAAGAAATTGCCACAAATGTCAATCCAATTCTTTTAGTTAAGTGGCTTTTTGAAGAGTTAATCCTTGTGACTTGTGTATTGTTAAAGCCCAAGCTAAGCATAATGGCTTTTTTTGTACTACCCATGTCAATTGTTATAATTGGAACTATGTGTGGATTGTGATCTTGAAATGGTATTCTAGATTAATTATCAAATTCTACAAGTACATATATTGGTGGTTTTGGAGGTCTAATTTTAAGTCTGTATAAAATATTTTGAATATATCCAAGAGTTCCATTTACAATTCCTTCTATCAATAAGTTTGAAGTTAACATTACTCTCACATTATTAATGAGTTATCACTCCATATTGAGTTTATTTTTTCCACTTCCATCTATGGCACTAATACTTGCAACTTTTATTGGAATGATTCATGCAACTGGATTTGATAATAACGCACTACTTAATATCCCATCAAAAAAATTCACATAATCCCTTCTTGATCTTGTATTCTCTAGCATAAGTAAGGATTCAATACTTATCTCTTTAATGGTTGACCTTCGTTTGAAGGACTAGCCGACCCTTTTTTTAAAAAATTATTTTATTTTATGATGCATATAAATAGAAATTTATTTTATTTTATTTTATTTTATTTTATTTTTTATTTTATTTTTTATTTTTTCTGAATTAACAACATTAAGTTTCCACAATCCATGATAATCAATTTCAATATTTATGGATTGAAACTATGTAATTTTTTGAAATCATTTCAATCCAAAAATTTAGCAATTGGTTTTTCTTTTTCTTTTTAAAATCAATATATAAGCAAGATAAATTCACGTTTTTGTTCTATAAGGCATACTTTGGAGGAGAAAATATTTGAGAGAGGAATTTTCAAGTCATATTGTACAAAGAAGGAGATGGCAAATAGATGACAAGAAAAAATAATAGTGCTTGAAAGCATTCAACAAAAAGGCACAAAGATTACGTGAAGAAAGCTTACAAAGATATTATAGACGAAAACAAGGTATGCATCTTTTCTTTTCTATTTTTAATATTGTTCCAAAAATATAAATTTTTAGTGGAAATAAAATTGTCATTTAATCTAGATCTCTTGATTTATGCTTAAATATATACCAACTCCCACCCATTTCTTTCCCACCATGAACCGACTTGACCTACACATTTTGCATGATTTATTATTACATCCTTGTATTAAAGGGAATTTAATTGCATTAATTTCTTGTCATCCTATCACTTCAAGGGGATTAATCATAGGAATATTTCAATTTGGGAGCACTAAAACAAATCTAAATTTACATAATTGGATTTGAGAGATCTAGCATATGCATGCATCTAAATACCCATGTCTTTGATCATTTTTACAACCATAAAACTAATCCTTCTAAGGGATGACCTAGGATAATTTGATCCTAGTGATTCAACAACCTTCCCAAGGTATATTTCAATACTACATATCATTAATGATTAAAGAGAAAGGAAAATAATATAATGAATTGAAAGGATAAGGTGTGTTATACCAAATTAGATTCACAATCCAACAATCATATTTATGCATGTATAAATTACCTTATTTGAAATTGGTCCACAATAGAGTTGATGGACTATCAATATGGCATTATAGTTATTTCAAGTTGTGTGAACTCTATTGTTCTAGAGATAAGTATATATTTTCATCACAATTACTTTCCTAAATTAACAATTAATATTAATGATTTATCTATTTTTAAAATTGAGAATAATTAATCTAAGATATACATATCTACCTCTACATCTCTCTTAATATGCCTCTCTCCATCTATCTAGATCTCTACCTCTAATAAATTATCTCTTAATTTGTTGAGCTCTCCCTTTATCTTGATCTCTATCTCTCTCTAGAAAAGCCTCTCTCTCCCTCCCTCAAGATGGAATTTTAAAGTATTAATGTGTTTACTAAGGATTTATAATTATGATCTCTTAATTATTTTGTTCGCAATCATAAGTTAAGTGAAATTTTTTTGAGCATGGCCTCATGACTTGGTGTACCTTGGCTAGTAAAGATATATTAGCCCATTGTCTTACAATAATCTAAAAGTGGGGTACAAATATTAATTAAATATATGTATACAATCAAATGATATAATGTAGAGCTCAACAACTTTCCTTTAGTCATGTTGATCATTTTATCGTGCCCCTTTGTAATGAATCATAGATGTTGCTTCATGTTTATAATCTTAAGACTTGTGTGTGATATCTAAATGAATAATTTCTTATATACACTTGTACAATAAGGATCAATAGTAATTTTTTTATTCATTCCCTAAGGAAAAATACCATGTGTAGAATTAAATGGTAGAAGGAGATTACATCTAAAACTTTAGTTAAGCTCATTAAACCTATAGGGCCATAAATCTTGTTCTACTTTTGTTGAACTATTATCTTGTCTAATTTTAGTAGTCTAGGTTCCACATCAAAATTTTCAATCTACATAGTCCAAGTTTTCACTATATTATTTTCCCAAGGTATTGACATATGAACTCATGTGGAATGATATTGTAAAAGAATATATCAAATTATGCTACATGTGCATTAATGATATAAATGGGGTGTACAAATTCAATTTTATTCATGCTTGAGTATTTTAATTACCATGAAGTACATTTAATACCTATGTGTCAACTTATTATGAGCCTTCACCTATCAATTGATCTACTAATTGAGAAAATTTAATGCCCTACCATTTTTCTAACTTGGCCATGGATTCTCTAGTGAATGAGGAAAGAAAATAAAAAATATTTGGCACAATATCAGTAAGACCAACCCATCTCAATCATGGGTATTCTCCATAGGATCAATATCATATCAATTAACAAATGAGGTCTCTCTCTAAGTCCTCTAGGTCCCTCCCTCCCTACCTATCTCTCTCCCCTACCTTTCACACGCTCCCTCCCTCATTCCCTGGATCTAAGTTATTTTTCTCACCTCTAGGTCTATCCCTCTCTATATTCCTATATAGTGAACTTGAATATTACATCCTATGTACATTTATTAGTTATTATGTATGTACACTATTTTTAGTAATTTGTTATGGAGGATATTAAAAATATATTGACAAGTAGTTAAATATTCTAAATTCTTCTCTTCTATATATATGAATTTTTTGTGTAGGGGCTCAACATATAGAAACTAAAGTAGAAGTGAAGCCAAATTTAGATATTGGAGAAAACGAGGCTGAAGAACACATAGTTGATGTTACAAAGGAGGCACAAGTGCAAGAAATGGATGTTGGAGAGGGGTTAGGATCACTTCCTTCTACCATCATGGATGAACATATGAATCTAGCTAAAGAGGTGAAGAGAAAAAAATCTTCTAGAAATTTAAATCATTTACTTGAAATGGATAGGAAAAATTGAAATTTTATGTTGAACAACCTAGACATACTACTAGGAGGTCAATGAATAAAACTATAAAAGAAATAATTTCTCATTTCAATAATCTTGATACACTTTATCAAACTCAACTATTATCAATTGTATTTCTTAGTAATGAGCTAAAAGAGCCATTACAATTGTTGGGTGTAGATTCAAGTATGAATAAGAGGAAAGGTTCACACCTAGAAAAAGTCATTGTTGAAAATGTTAAAAAAGGTTTGGGTTCCATTGAGAAACAATTTCAATCAATGGGTAAAGCCATTTCAAGAAAAGTGATGTAGACATCTATTTTAAGTGAAAAATGGCCAAAAAAAGACAAATCTCTTATTTTCAATTGAGATTGGTTTTAGTAGAAAGACACTAATACAATATGTGAAAAGGAGAAAGGTTTTGGATTATAGTACCTCAGAAGGCAACTGGAAAATTATGTGTAGAGCTCCTCAATCTGATAGGATTGAAGATGTTGTTAGGAACTTGATTTCAACTTTTTTGAATGCTCATACCCGTCCTTCATTGAATAGTAGAAATGTCATCAAACATGGGATTGGGCCCAATAGTAATGAACTACATACAAAACATTGGTTAGACATAACACAACTTGAGATGTATGTGATGTTTTGTAATTCAAATCTTCATATAAATATTGGGAAAACAATGTTTGAAAGGTTAAGGCCATATTATGTGAAGACAAACAAGGTTTTTGAAACTTCTTGTTATTGTTATCATATTGAATTTTATCTCTACTATCAAGTGTTTCAAAAGATTAGAAAAGAAAGTGGTGGTTTTAAAAAATGCACCTCCTAAATGGGAAAGTTAGATCATAGCATCCATCTTATGTGATAAATCAGATGATGATAATGCAACTAGTCAAATAAACTACATAAAAGGACTTTGTGAAACATGTGGAAATTTGGCTAAAATACCTTTGATAAATGAAGATAGCGACTTGATAAAGTTGGTAAATTTTAAGAGTTACAAGTACATAAAGTTTCAAACCAAAATTAAGAAAGAATCGATAAGGTTAGATGATGTAGAAGAGGAGATACCTATTGGAATATTTATGAAAAAATTCTGTAAATTTATACAACTATACATACATCATGATTTTTTCTCTAAGTGTCAAGAATAATAGTTTCAAACATTAAGAGATACTTTCCAACTTGGAATAGTTTTATCAGTAGTCGACTTTGCAAAAAATATTCTTTTGTACATCAAAAAGAGATTCAATCACAATATTACTTTTCATAACAGTTTACTATTATGGTGCATCTATATTATAGGCATGCATAAATGGATTTAGATGGTGTTGACAGTATATTTGAAGCATGAGTCATTAATAATGGATACCACTTTTATGTTAGTGATGATAAAGAGCATGACACAATTTTGTAGAACATTATTTTAAGTTTTTTTTTAATATTTGGTAATCAGGGGTGTAAAAATTGAAAAAAAAATTGTATAGTTAGATGGATGTGCGTCACAATTCAAATCATCAAGGTCATTTTATGCACTATGTAGATATCATCTAAATGACAATATACCAAATTTTTGGAGTTTATTTGAGAGTGGACATGGAAAGGGTGAACATGATGGCACATGAGCTTATATCAAACATTCTCTAAGAAAACATCAAATGAATTATGTGGGAGATTGTATAAAATATGCACATGATGTTTTGAATGGTGTAAGAATACTTTGCATCAAATGAGGTTGACAAATCTTCAAGAATGGACCAATAAATTCCACATAAAGTGTTTTGGGAGATATCAGGTATGTATTGTTTGAATTTTTTATCTTTATATATACATATATGAGTATATTCAAGTTTGTTTATTTTAGTTTGAATTTATTTATTTTTCTATTATTTTAAATACAATATAATTTTGTAGGTGTGGATAGAAGATCAATGCATGGGTGCAAGAGGGTAGAGAAAATAAGATCTTTGCATTGTGTCATGAGTACAGATAGTCACCCATGGACATTGTACAGTAGGGATTACTCATGTTTCTTTTATGACCATATTTTGGAAAACTATGACAAATGCAATAACCAACAACATGGATATGTCAGTGGATGGAATTTGGTGCCACTAGTTGTTACTGACACATATAATGAAGATGAAGATGAAAGATTTGAAAATATTCCATTGATTTCAATTGATTATGACCATATTTCACGATTGATTAAAAAAGTACATGTATATATATTTATATCACATGTTCAAGCTTGTGTATATTTGTAACTTAAAAATTTATTAAATTTATTTAGCTACATTTTTTAAACAAATACCTGTAGTTATATAATAGTGCAACTCTAACATTTTTACAAATTTTCCATGTAAATTTGGTGCAGGAAATGTTTTTGCAATCATGGCAGAGCCTAGAAACATTGAAGGTGTTAGTTATTATTTATTGTGTTGCACAAAGAGAGGTAGAAGCTAACAAAACTAGAAACAAGCAATGGAATGTTATTTCCCACAAGCTTAAACTAAATATATAGATGATCTATCATGATTTATCTATTCGATGTATATTTTGAATTTTTTAGATGTGTCAAGTACCCCAAGAGTGATTTAAATATTCAATATATATTTTCATTTATGTGTTGTACCTCAATGAAAATGATATACACGTTACCTTATGTCCTTACCTTGAAAATTTTATGTCTTACCTTCGAATATTGGTGTGTACCTTAGAATTTTACCCTATTTTAATGTGCAAAATATCTCAAAATGCAAATGATAAAACACTAAGAACACGTCAATGATTAGCCTAAAGAGTGATAAAACAAGGAAAATAGATGAAATAAAATGCAAATCGATTATACCTTCCTTGTTGTTGAACACTCTTTGGTTGGCCCTTGATTTAGATGAATTTATATGCTCCTTAGATGGCTTTTGATGTTACTAGATGCAAGATTGATAATGCAAAATGACTAAATGGATGGCTAAATGATAGCAAATGCTTGAGAATACAAATTGGCAGTATAAGGTTGCTCAAAATGAAAGTGTTTAAAATGTCTTAGAGGAGGGGGGATTTATAGAGAAACTTGAATTCTCTAGAGAATTCAATGGTTGAGATTTATCCAACAAAGTCAAGATGAAGGGCTAAGGTGAGTTAAGGACTCACAAGCCCTCACATTTTGACATATGGAATGTGAAGTGGATAAAGGTAGGATGATGTGGAGTGATGTGGCCAAAAGGTACATGAGGTGAGGAAGGACAAGTACCCTCCAAGTATCTTGGGGAGTGAGAAGATTTCTTCAAAAAGGAATTTCTTGTCCCCAAGTGAGAGTGAAAGGGACATTTGAGGAATTTTAGAATTCCTCAAAAATATCCATGGGAAAAGAAGAGGTGGTTGGAGAAATAAATATGAATTAAAAATTCACATTCTTAGGAGAGTCTAATGGATAAAATGTGAGCTCCAAAAAGGTGGGACTTGGTCACATGTGGATGATGTGACAAGTCCAAGGTTCTAGAAGCCTTGGAAGATAGAATGTGAATTAAAAATTCACATAGGGAAGAGGAGAATCTGAGGAAATAAATGGAATTAAAAATTCACATGGGAAAAGAGGGTCAATGCTAAAAAGAATAAATATAAGGTTGAAAATTTTGAAAAGGAAAAATATAAATGTTGGTTAAGAAATGTGCAAATATTTGATTAGAATAATTAATGGAAGATTAGAGACAAGTGGCAAATGTAGGAGGATGTGACATTAATCTTTGATTAAGAGGATGCACATCATAATCATGAATTAATTAAATTAATTCAGATTAGAGCAAAATCATAGAGGATGTGACAAGGAGAGAGAGAATGAAGAATTTTAAATTGATTTTAAATCAAAAGGTTCAAAAATGACTAAATTAAATAAATTGTGTATTTATTTAATTTAGAGAGGAAGAAGGTGAAAGATAAAGCATTTAGTTATTAAATTAAATAACAAGATATGAGACAAAAGGTGTAATATTAATTTAATAAATGAATATTTAATACAATAGACGAAAAGGGAGTAAATTTAATCATATGGGAGTGATTAAATTTAGATGCCTACATTTTGCCCCTCTTCGAAATATTGTTAGACTAACAGTGTTTCAAAAAAAAAAAAATGCAAATGAAGGAGGAAATGATAGATAGTGATGCCCCTAGCATGGAAAAGGTTGATAATGTCCCAATGACTATACTGAAGGAATGGAGGAATGGTAGGAGAGTATTCCCCCTCGAGAGAGCGGTTGGGGGAGGAAAAAGGGGTCCCCATATGACATCTCGATAGGAAGAAAAGAAGGACACCATTGGATAGAGCTCGAAAAATCAAACAATTTTGGTTTTTGAATGGATGTGATTCAATGCACGGTTTGCAAATGGCAGCCTCGGGAAGTTAGAAATTAGTTGGAGGAAGAAAAAGATGAATAAAAGGTAAAAAATACCTTTTGAGAAG
>VDFB02339604.1:0-26190 GCA_007258455.2 Sequoia sempervirens
GATGTTGAATTTAATGAAAATACTTTTTTTTAAATTGGAAGTGGTGTTTTTGATAATCTTCTTGGTCAAATTTCTCAGAGGAAAATAAGAACACATGCTAATAGAATATACACCAAATTCTTTTATCATAAAAAAATTGCATTTCAATGTCAACTAATGATGAAATTGATGAGAATGCAAAAAATGAGGAAAGTAATGAAAAGGTTAGGCTTTTATGTTAAACCAAAAGAAAAGATCAATCATTAAAACATGCTATGTCTACAACGCTGCTAGTGCCATCTAATCTATTAGGAAAATATCATCTAAAGATAAAAATGCAGCAAGAAGAGCTATAACAACTGCTATAGTTAATAAAACAACTTTGAATAAAAGAATGGTAAGCAATATTAGTGAAGTTTTAAAAATACATCCTAAAACATTGCTAAGAGCGGAAAAAAGAAGAGAAAGCATAGAAAATGATCCTATCAACCAATGTTGGAGTTTCAGTGGTTGACTCTCGAGGTCTGATCTAAAATTGAATTTTGAAATTAAATATTTGATCAAAAAATATTGGCATGATAATACTAGGGTTTCATCTAATGCTAGAGATGTTTTAAAATTAAGGGTGGGGTCCAAAGTTTGCGATCCTCACCCAAAACATCTATTATCTATACAACACAAACTGAATTTTATAGAAAATTTTGTGGTGATGTAGTGTTACCTGGTAATATTAAAATAAGTCAAAGGTATTTTGAAAAATGTAAACCCTGGTATGTAAAAATTAATAAGCAACAAATATCTTGTTGTTGTAAAACGCATGTTCAATTTCATTATTTTTATGATGTTTTTCAATATATACATTGTTCCTTGCATAATAACATGATTATATAGGAACGTGGTATTAATATGCCACCTAAAGCAATAAGGGAGTTTATATTAGGTTTGTTTTGTGAAAGATTTAATGGTAAATTGTTTTATTTAAGCTCTTGTATTTTTGGACAATGCATTAGCTATGGAAATCTTTCATTCTTAAGAATTTGTATGCATGAAAGTGTTGATAATGATTTTGGACAACAATTAGTTGATGTTAAAAGATTTAAGAATGTTCACTATTCTTTAAAAGATGGAAAAATAGGAAAGCGTTGTGATTTAGTTACAGAAAAAGTTAGTGTACATGCATTCATGAGTGAATTTAAGAATAATATTGTACCAAAATATGTCATGCACTCTCAACATGCTCGATGGCTTGATGGCCAATTTCGCGCATGTAGAAACACATTTCCAATTGGTACTAGACTTTTAGTGGTTGATTTTGCGGAAAATTATACTCTAGCTTTGCAAAAGGAAATTCAATCATAGTCTTATAATTTAGTGCAAGTAGCTATATTTGTCCATATTGTTTATAGACATGCAGATGATAGCACTAAGGATGATAGAAAAGTTTTGAGGGAGTATCATTTTTATTTGAGTGACAATCGATTACACTCATCAGAGTTTGTTCAATACTATTTCAATATATTTTATAGAAATTTAAGAGAAAGAGGAATCCAGATGACATAATACCTCATATGGTCAAATAATTGTACATGGTAGTTCAAGAATGCTCAAATATTCTATTGGTTAAGTAGGGTTCACAAGGAACTTAATGTCCAACATATATGGAGTTTTTTTGAAGCTGGACATGGTAAAGGAGAACATGATGGAGCTAGTACGCGTTTCAAAAGAATTCTTGCAAGAGAACAATTAAAATTTGAGGATGTAGTAAAATTTAAAGATGCACGTGGGATTGTGGATTGGTGTAATACAAGATTATTTGCACCTGGTTCGAGTGAGTACTCTACAGTTCATCGATTCTTTTGGTTGGTTGAAGAAGAGAACATTGTACCTAGAGTTTACTATGAGACAATCAATGGATCTAATAATGGCATTCATTTAGGAGTTCGACATCAAGCACATGGACTATCTGGACAAGGGAGCTTGCACGTTTTTATCAGTTTTGTATCTCAGGAGGTTGGGAAGCATGTGAAAATATAGAATGGGTTGAATAGTGGGAGAAAAGATCGGTGACACCTACACAAGCACACAATCAATATGAAAGAACTATTGAAGAAAATGATCAAGTGTTTGCATTTGAAGACTATGACCGTGTTTCAGACCTTGTACAAGAAGGTAATTTAATTCAATTTATTTCATTTTATTTCACTTTATTAAGTTATTTTTTAATACTAAATAATTTATATGGATATGCACAAGTTATTAAATCAAAATTTGTTTGCAAGACATGTGTATGTTGTTGTTGCACCTGAGGGGAATTAAGAGGAAACATAAAATTGGTTGGATCATTTTGCGGAGACTAAACATAAGTTAATAGCACCTCAAGAAGATGATGATGGCTATCATTATCCAACAGGTACGGTGATCCCCTTAAGACATCCCCTTAAGCAAATTTTGATAATAAGTTTTTGATCCCCTTAAGAAATTTTTTAAAACAAGTCTTTGATCCCCTTAAGAAAATTTTGAGAACTTATTTGATGATGGTTTTCATGTTTTCCAATAGGATCGGTCATGGTTGTTAGCACTTGGCTATGAAAATACCTGATAAGGAAGAATGGTCTACCTGCATTCGAAGATTATGAAACACATAAAAAGATTATACATTATTCACATTTGGTGGTGGCAACAAATATAAAACTCGATTGGTATCATGGAAGACCTACAAATAAAGTGCTATGGACAATTTCTATGGAAGAGCATGAGACAATCATAGATGCATTGCAAAAAAGAGAGGATGCAAATGGTACAATGGAATAAGTAAATATAAGTAAATATAGTTTTAGTTTTATATTGGTCCTTTTAAATAGATTAAATACATGTTTCGATATTGGTCAAGTGTGTTATTAGTTGAAATTGATTTAAATTATCCTTTTATAGATCCTTAAGCCGTAATCACAAAAAGGATCTAGTATGTGCAAATTCAACCTAGACAACATGGAATACTTGGTAAAAATAGGTAATTATTAGTTAAATTATATTTAAATACATGTTTTGATTACATATTGATATTGCTTGTACATTAATAGTTAAAATTGATTTATTATCCTTTTTTGTATCCTTAAGCCATCATTGCATTGATCTCATACTTTGAAACAAAAAGGAAAGGATGCCTTGATTCAACCTACACACAGGTGTGGAATACTTTTAAATGCAGGTACTTAAGTTGTGTACATATAGATAATTTTATATAAATTAAAATATGTATGTTTTGATGATTTCATTGATATTGCTTGTACCTTTTTGATATTAGGTGGTGTGAAGACCTACTACATTCTGGGCACGAGTTTGAGATGTTCTTGAGATGACATATCCAAATTTTGTAAACATTGTTTTGAGATGACATATATGTACATACATACTTACACAATTAAACATTTTGTACAAATTACAAATACATGTACATAGAAAATTATGTACTATATGTACTTCTATGTATCAAAATCAATATTCATTATCTTTTGTTTGTTAAATGTGCATGTTTTCCTACTTTGAAACTTTATATTTGATTGTATAATCACTAAATATCATGCATAAATTATTTTTATATCAATTATATCCTTAAGACATTGTATTACAACCCCTTAAGACATCCCCTTAAGATGTGGAGGTGGATTCACATATCCTAAATATTATACTTAATTATATCATTTGTTATGATGACTCACCCTAAAACTTATAATACTTGTTTATATCACTTAATATTTATACTCAATTATACTCTTCTTTGATCCCCTTAAGACGTCATATTAGGACCCCTTAAGACATCCCCTTAAGACGTTTCATATTAGCACATATCCTAAATATTATATTTAATTATATCATTTGTTATGATGACTCACCCTAAAGTATAATACTTGTTTATATCAGTTAATATTTATACTTAATTATACTCTCCTTTGATCCCTTCAGATGTTGTATTAGGACCCCTCAAGACATCCCCTTAAGACAACCTATAAATTAGTGTTGGATGCTATTATTTGTTTTGACAACTTATAAATTAGTATTGGATGCTATTATTTGTTTTGACAGCTTATAAATTAGTATTGGATGCCATTATTTGTTTTGACAGCTTATAAATTAGTATTGGATGCCATTATTTTCTTTGACAACTTATAAATTAGTATTGGATGCTATTATTTGTTTTGAAAACTTATAAATTAGTGTTGGATGCTATTATTTATAGAATTTATTAATTCTTTTGTTCTCTAATCTTGTATGGTATTGTTTATTTCTTAAAATTTTATCCTTTGTGGTATATAAATAGATTGCTTTTGTTTGTAAATTATGATTTATTGACTAATTATTGATTGACGTGAATTGAATAAGTTCATTGACTAATTATCACTAATTATTGAATGTACATATCATGTATATCATGTATGAGATCACTAAATTTGTAAAGTGCAAATATTAAAATGTCCTATTAATTTCAACTTTAATTTCATATTTATATTTAATTTCACATTAATGTCTTGACTATGAACATAAAATGCATAAATGTACATGTGTAGATTAAAATTTCAAACAATAATAAAGTCCATAATTTACAACATATTAAGTGCATGAAACCAATATATTAAGTGCATGAAATAAAGTCCATCAGAGTACAACCCATGAACTAAAGTCCAACTAAGTACTTGAGCCATGAAATATAAAGTCCAACGAAGTACACGAGAAACTAAAAATGTAGTCCATGAAATAAACAAATATAACCCATAAAATCATGTTTCTATAATCAAGAGACCTCTTCACAACATGCAGACTAGGTGGATGACCTGAAACACTCTGTACAAGAGAAAGATGAAATTAGATGTAAGACAATAAAAAATGATTTAATGACAATTTAATTTATAATTCATCATAAAATTAAATTACCATCATATCTGGGTCTGGATGCTCTGGTGCACCTGAACCAACCTCTAAATTCTTTGAAACAATCTACATAAACAAGACATAAAGTTGAAATTAGATGTAATTCTACAATTAAAAATGATTTAATTCAATTTAATTTATAATTTATCATATTTTAATTGTTTCTGAGGTTGTGCACCCTCTTCTCCAGGACATGTTTGAACATGCTCAACTACAAGATGTGTCTCATGCTATAAAAGCAAAAGAATTTAAAACATGTATTAGCTCATATTATATATATATATTCAATTTAAAATTTAAAATTAAAGTTATATTTAGAATATATAATTTGTAATTGACTTTAAATATAATAAAAAAATTAAGTTACCATATATCTGGAGCCTGCTCTGCATGTCCTCCTGGAGGTGTAACTATGTCTGGGTCATGGCAGAAAGTCGCACTAACAAAGTCCTACAAGATCAAATTTAAAGCATGTATACTTGAATTAGGTTAAAATATATATTCAAGTTTGCACATTTTGTGTAGAATTTTTTTTAAACAACCTAAAAATCAGAGGTCTCACGAGTAGCCTCAACATCTAATGTTTTCCCAATGCCCATTCTCATTGTGGTATCAACCTAGACATACATGTTGACATTTAACGGTTATAATATTTACAAATGTACATGCACATTTCATATATAGTGAATTCAAATTTTATAATTGTAACTATACTAATGTAAGTTAAACAATTTACAATATAAATGTACCTGCCCTTGATCTATGATGCCCAATAGTGGAGGAGTGCTCAACAACCCCTCGGGTGAAATCGACATGGAAGTCGATTGACTCCCCTAAACCAACATAAATATTTTAAACATATGTTCATGATTCAATTATAAGTTTAAAACTCAAGTTAAACAATTTCATATATAATTTAAAAAATTGAAATCAAAATACCCCATAAGGGTTGTTGACTAGGATTGGTGTCGATGTATGTACTCGTGGAGCGGATGATTGCCCCATCGTTAGTGTCATTTATACACCAAACAGTTTGATTGTTAAAATGTATTGCAAAATTTTCTTTGATATATACATTCATCAAAATTCTTATAAAATGAACATGTAGATGCATATTTATAACTGTGTCATAGTGTCCTCAAGGTGATGGTCTGCTGTAAGAAATTCTACAAATGAACTGATACGCTCAGATGAACCACCAGAATCTCCACGTCCACCCGAACTAGGTGTGGCTTGATTAGGTCCATAGCATAATTGATGGCAACTAGTACATACATGTGGGACCCTTGACACTCCTAGAGTGGTACTCAGACCAGCTCCATAAAACACTCCTCCATCATCATCGTCTCTATGCTCCCTACTCACTATCATAGAAGCATGCTGATCAAGGTCTCCTGCGAGTGTACTAAGGGATCCTAATGTTGAGACCACCGCTCGATGATGGACAGGTGCGGGAATGGGAGGACCAAGAGCAGCAACAAGGGGTTGTGCATGCACGGGGCGTTGGGGATCAACCCTTTCCCCTAACCTCTATTGTGGCATGTCACCACCAACACCCTGAAATGATTTAAAATCAAAATAATTGGGCTTTTTTCCCATAACAAACTCTACATACAGTTTCCTCAAAAAATACAACCGACACTCCCAATTAGCGTGTGGTGGACTGTCAAAAACCATATACCATTGATCCCAAAAATTTGCACTCATCTATGGATGTATACACCACCTCATGGATATTCTAGATTTATTGGGAGGAATGGGCTGCCGAGTAACAGGGTCGAGAAAGTAAGGGGCTAGGTGGTCGGATTTTGTTATTTTAAGGTCTAAAATTTGTTTATAGGAGAGACCATCTACATAAAATTGTCTCATCTACTCTCTCTCTCATCAATGCCTATCTAGATTAGAATCAATAGTCCTGATGGCATCCACAACGTTTTTCCTTGCATATGCAAAACGTCTCACGTGTGGTGGAATCAATGCTTGATTCTGCATAGCATTGATTTGATTTTGAATGGATGCAACTTGATCATTTATGCATGCTCAGAAGCGAGCCTCATCAGATGCAATAGGTGCTGGAGGTGGGATATTAGGTTGAGGAGGTGGAGGGGGAGGTGGAGGTGGCTGAGGTGTTGGATTGATGAACTGATGATATCATCAATGTTAAATTGATCCATGATATCAGATATAAATGCACCTGCATTAAATTATACAAAATTAACATACAAACTTACAAAATTACAACAAATGGTTAAATTTGAAACACATGTAAATTTGTTTAAATAGGATGTGCATACATATACATACACATACATATACATTGATTGAACTTGAGCATGTGCATAAAAAATTCAAAATTTAACATGTACATACATTTAAAATAAAAAATACGATGCATAATTTGCATGCATACATCATTCAACTAAAATATGTACATACATACAAATTTCAAAATTTAAGATCTAGAACTATGCAATTTTAATACATGTACATACTAAAAAATAAACTTGAAACATTCACAAAAAGCTCATTTTATGTCTAACACACACACACACACACACATATATATATATTACATTTTTCCAATAGGAGAAATCATGATATAGTAGATAGTCATAAAATATATACTATTATAATTCATCATTATAAGTTCATAAATTCATGTCACTAAAAATATCCATCTGGAACCAAAATCATAAATTCACTTCACTAAAAATATTCATCCAACCAAACTTATAAATTCATCACACAAAATATCCATCGAACCAAATTCATAACTATAAAATCATTGTCTTAATTTAGAAACTGTTGTGGATCTCTACTACATCTCTTCATTTCTTTGCATTTTCCTTTTCAGAATCGGAAGTTCTCCTCTCCTCTAGCCATTGTCGATGCTCATCTAAGATCCCATCCATAGCCCTAACGACATCAACAACGGTTTGCATCCTAGATGCAGACATCCTCACAGGTGGTGCGGCACATTCTTCATTTTGAATAATGTTGATTTGATCTTGGATGGTTCTTTGGCATTGATTCGTGCTTGCAAATGAGCACCATCGATTTCAGGTGGTGGAGGTGGAGGGTTATGAGGTGGAGTGGGTGGAGGTGGAGGTGAAGGTGGTGGAGATGGATGGCGTGGAGGTGGATTGGGAATATTATTGAATCGATCCATGTGATCTCTAAGATATAAGTGAACATGCATTATATTTGTAATTTCAAAATGTAAGATACATGTTTAGGAAATACCCTTAAACCATTCAATATAAATGGCCTAATTGAATGCAAATGATAAAATATGTAAGCCTCATTTATGTCTAAGGCATGTTACTTGAATGAAAAAACAAATAACTATTTGTAGACATGCAAAATTGACATCATGCATCTAAGTCTAACTAATTAACATCAAATTCTTCTGTTAATCAAATAAAGCAATTCATTCGATTAAATTCCTCCTTTAATTAAATAAATCAACTTTATTTAATTTAATCCTCACATACCTCTTTGATTAAATAAATCAATTTTATTTAAATAAATCCTAACGTCCCTCTTTTAATTAAATAATTCATTTTATTTAATTAATCTCTAAAGTCATCCATTTAAATTAAATAAATTCATCTTTATTTGATTTAACACTAACATCATCCTCTTTGATTAAATAAATCAAATCTTTATTTAATTAAATCTAAAATCATTTTCTTCTCATTTTGATTTATTTTAATCCTAAAATCTAAGTGAAAAGTCAAAATCACCTAATCTTCACTTAAATTAATCAAACCATGATTAATCCTAATCCTAATCACTCCAATTCTCTAGATTTTGCAACTTGTGCACATAAATGAATTTAATTGATTTATTAATTCCTCCTTTTCATTCAAAAAGGCATCTCAAGTGGAATATTCCTCCATTTCAAATCTCCCTCCCAAATGTCTTGTCCTCCAACATGGCATTAACTCCTCTTACATTGTCTCTTACATGTCTCCCACTTAGCATTTAAGACTCTTTCTTCTCCCTCCAACAAGCCAACTTTCGAATTTCAAATTTGAACCCAATAGCATTTATCATGCACAATGACCAAAATGTGCACAACCTTCCTCCATTGACATTTTGACAAGTGGCATCTTGTCATTGGCTCATGTTTTGTCCCACATCCTCCATGTTCTTCAATCCTCCATCATACTTTCTTATAAATAGAGGCCTTCTCTATTGTATTAATCCTCCAGAATCTTCTCCTCAATTGCAGTCATTTGAATCCACATCCATCATGTAGGAGCTTATCAAGGATTGGGAAAGGGCTTCTTTCCACATCAAAGAAGCACCAATCCACTATGAGATGGGGTTTGATTCATGTTATTGTGTGTTTTATTTAACTTCCTTGCTTCCTTTGATTGCATAATTAACATGATTCAGTATTTCATAGAGATGTTTTGGTTTGCTTTGCTTTAAATGATTAACAATGTTAATAATTGTTTATTTTGAGCATTTGCAGATTTTAGCATCCACAAAATGGTGCTAGAAGGATGGCATGTTCAAAGATTGAATTTCTAAAATTAAGAACATTATTGACTATTTCGTTGCATTTCATACAAAATTTTCTTCACATCTCTCTAATTTGATTCCGTATAGCTTTTTGCTAATGCTGATATTATATCTATTTACGCTTTTATTTAAAGTACATGTATAACCTCTTGGCATGCAACACTTTGAAGTCAAATAACAAATTGGATAAGCCAAGTCTTTTGCGCCATTGGAGAGATAGATACACTGTCTTTTATGTGTTATTTTCTAGCTTTAGATTATGCTGGTAAAGGGATAAAGTTGGTGGTGTTACTCTTCTTCATTTAAATGGTCGGTAATGTCATTTTTTGTGAACACCCATGTTACTTTCTAAAATTTGGGAGCATTTGTTATCATGCAGTTATCATATGTCATTTTATATTCTTAGCTCCCATAATCTTAATGCATATTTGTAAGACATAATCTTAATGCTTGCGCCTATCACCTATCATTATCTTCAATCTTAAGGCATACAAATATTTTTGTTATATTGAGTCATATATTTGGCACAAGTAAACGACTATTTCTAGCACCTCCCATGACCATCGAAAAGTCTACAGATTGTGAAAAATTAAAAAGAAATTCCATAGAAAATTGAAGGGAGGTAATTGAAAAAAGGCCACTAAAAGTCAATGTGGGCCGCTTGTTATTGACACTAAAGTTGCTATTATAGGTGGAAATTGATCACTAGATGGTGAAGCCGCTATTAGAGGAGGAAATTGAGGAGTAAATTCATTGATTGTTCATCCTTGAAAGCTAAACTCAGATTGAACCCTTTGAAATCCTCTTGCAGCCATTTTGTATTGTATACCACCTCTTTCCCATTTTTCTGATTCCTAAAATAGAATCAATCTCAAGTTTTGAGTTATCTGTTTGCTATGATTAATTTGAACATTAATGGTTATTATAGAATTCTACCAATGCTCACCTTTGGAGTCTCTTCTGGCTATGGATTGTTTTCTTGTTGTGCTACATAACTCTCACGATATGCATTTGAAGATTTTGATAATTGTTCATCGTCTTAGATAAAGCCAATTTCAGCTTCTTATTTTCCTCTTTCATTCGACCTATTACTATATGCAGAGACTCAAGCTATTCACACACACAACCAGAAATAATTAGACCCATGCATATGTTGCGCTATGGAATTGCATAGTTCTCAATGTCAGAAGATATTTGAAGAGCTCATACCTTTCCCGACTTATAATTGTTTGGCAGATGGTTGCATGAAGGGTTTACTCATGAAGTGTTTGACATTGTGCAGTCCGAGATGAAAGATCTTGAAGCTATGGTAGAGAGAGTACCATTTAGCTGCAACAAGCTCTATAATACCTATTTGAAGTGAGCGAATTAAATTGTTGGATGGACAACTTACATTGGTTACACAACTACAAATGTAATACCATTGTACTGTAGTTTCATTAAACACGGGGCAGTAGTTTTTATCCTTCTGTTGTTTTATTTAAATTCACCATCTTCCTTTAGCAGGCAGTGTAGTTTTTAATTATTTCTCCTACACAATATGCTGGGATATCTAGTTGTTACATTTAATTGGAGTAACTTGGAGCAGGCGACTAGTTGATTGCATTTAATTAGGCGGCAACTTGTGAAAAATATCTAGTTGTTTTCATTTAATCGAAGTAACTCCATGTTCATCTAATCATTCTTTACAGGCTAATTTCCCCAAATCTCAACTTGGAGTGGGGGAAATATTTTCTCATTAATATTGCATTTAAGTCCAATTTCTAATCGTTGGGATGAATTTGAAATTGCTTTCAATGACTATTGAAGACTTCTCTATAATGGTATGATAACAAGATAGACGTGACATGATTTGGTGGAATGGTATTGTCAGATTATGATTTGGTAGAGCAATCTTTTAAAGCTTTTTCTACATAGCCAATTATTTGGATTGTCAACTTGTAGTTGCATAGAATCTTATTTGTAACTTTATTTAATCATTTTTTTTTACAGAAACTTTACATGACAAGTGTTATTTTTTGTGAAAATGATGTATGCTTTTCCCTGACATAAGTCTCATTTCTAAGATTTTATTGTGATTATAGGTTGGCATCGGGAGGCGACGACAGTTTTTCTCTCATGTTGGAATCAAGCGAAAACAAGCAAATTGGAGTTGAAGAAAATTGGGCATTAAAAACTTGAAATCAACAAAGAATTTTTGAATGCTTAGAGCTTCCATTTTCTGCTTTTGTTTTTTGTTTTAAGCCAACTCAATTTTTTTGGGCTCTAAAAAGGACACTACAAAAGCTTTCATTTTTGCTACAAAGGGTTAAAAAAGAACTTTAGGAAAACTTACTAGATTTTGTTTAAGGTTAACAATTGAACAAAGAAACTTTCATCTTTTGTTTTGGTGCTTTAAAAAGAATCAAATCATTGCTTTGAGGATTTAAAATGAACATGTGCATCTTTGTTTTTGTAATCACTTACTCAAAATAATATCATCAAAAGACATATGCGCTTCTCTCATGCCTCACGACGATCTTGAGAATAAAAAGGCTTTTGATGATATTAAGTTGGGTAAGTGATTGCCTCCACATTTCATTTGGGATTAAAAAATTGAACAAGTCTTGCGAGTGTGAGTGGAACATATCGCATGTGTTCTCTCTTTGTTTCTAAACAAAGATCGATCAAACTATATATGTGTTTGCTCGCTTTTGTATTATGTTAGAGGGCTTTCCTCTTGGGAAAAAGTAATCACCCAAGGGAATGACCCAACCAGGAACACGTTAAAGCCAAGAGAATTCCACCTGGGATATAAGTGTGGGTACTTGAGGAAAGGTAAGTATCGCGAGGATTATTCCGACGAGAAGGGTAGCAATGGTCTCTCGCCGCATGGATGGTCCCCCACGAACGGAATGCCCACATTAAAACCCTTGTTTAGAAAAGGCCAAAATCCTTGATCTATTTGTTGGTGCAAGAACGATCATTCTGAAGCCGTCCCACATTTTTACAGCTCTTAGTAGAGATGAAAAGTATGCCATGGGAGTTTCATGGGTATTGATGCTTGGCTGACCCAAGAAGTGAGTGCATTGTAAGGGGGAGCCTGTGTGGTCAAGCATCTAATCATCCACTAAGAGTACGTGTAGCTGGATTTTATCCAAGTGGGAATTGAACAAATATTATCTTTCATATCCATAGGATTGTGCATGTTCTTGGAATCAAAACACTTTGCTTGATCGTAAACATTGGGCAAACAAACATTCAACATTATCATCAAACTTCAAACCCTTTAGGAAGCAAATATCTTTGATAAATTCACATGCTATTGCTTTCCCTAGGGATTCTATCCTTAAAGGTTTCTAAACATTTGAATTTATATCTCAATTTTCTTACTAAAGTCAACTATAGGAAACTTTTGCCTTAATTTCCTTAATTTCCACATAATGGACTTTGTGGGATGAAAAGAAATTGGGACATTAGGCATTTAGTTTGAAGCCTAATCTAAAGAGTGTTTATGGTAAACAGAACTCATGAAGCAAAGTTAAGAATCAATTGAACCCCACACATGTGCTTTTTTATCTTTTGTCTTATGGTCTTTTGAGCAAACATTAATCTTTTGGTTTGAACTACTTTTTGGGAAAAGCATGTTCTTCAATATCTTGGTCTTGTAAACAAGTCCCTCTTGGGTTCATCTAGGATCAAAATCAAACACTTCATCCATTCCAAACATTTATCATCTCATCCCACAAACAACTTTAGAGCTTTGGAAACATCACTATCTAGACTTGGGTACATCATTAAACCAAATCAAAATCATTTGTTTAGTTAGGTGTGTTTGGATGAATCCTTCCTCACACACTTAGTTAAATTAACACTTCTTTGAACAAGTTCATCCTAAAATAATATCTAACATCGTAGGGCTTACAAGTTCATTATCCAATCAAACCAATCAAAATCATATCCTAAAGTCTAGCATTGATCCAAAGTTCCTAAAAATTTAACACCCATATCATTCACCCCTTTCATCCTTCATCTCATCATTGGTCCTGAACACCTTAGAGGTTCACTTTTGCAACAAGGTCAAAACACAAGAAGAACATGGAATATAAACTTGATTCATACATCATGAGTAATCCAAGTCAACCAAACTATCAAATCCTTAAAATTCCAATTGATTTTCAAAACTCACATTTTTACAATCCATATATAGGATCATTATCTCCTACAAACCTCAATGGTACAAATGTGAGTATGCCTAGTCAAAATTTTGGAACACCTTTCCCGATGGTAGATTTAAATCCAAGTCTGAACCTACAAATCTATCAACCAAACACCCAATGCATGAGTCTTCCATAAAACAACATCATCCCACCAAATCCATACATGCCAAATGTGAATATACCAAGTACAAGTTTACCAAACATGAACATTACAAATCCACACTTGGTAAACTTTGGGATAGATATGTTCACAAATCATGCAAATATTGTTCAAAGTCTAAACAATATGATTTTTATTGATTCAAGTCAAGGTAACACCATGAAAAATCAAAGTTACCTAAATCAAGGCAATGTGATTCCCAACCACAACAATGTTCAATTTCAACCCATAATGCCAAATCTAAACATCATTCCAAATCAAAATATTGTCCAAAATCAATTTGTCGATGATCCCATGCAGACACCACAAAGATACATTCCAAATCTGCTTGAACAAAAACCAAATCAACTATATCAAGGGAGTCAAGATCAAATTTGGCGAGATCAAATTGCTACACTTACCAAAATAGTTGAGTCATTGCGCCAAGAGACATATCCACCCCAAAATCAATACACTCTTCCATTGGTTAAACCATGCCATCAAAGCATTGAGTTGTGTCCACAACCACATCAAGAACATTATCTCCAATGTCAAGAGGCTGGATATCAAGATCAACAACATCAACAACAAACCCAACCCACCACATCTCGAAGATCAATCACCACATCTCAAAGATCAATCACCACATCTCCAAAATCAATCACCACAAGGTTAATTTAAAATCTCACAAGGTAACAAACGGAAATACACACCACTTGGGAAACCAATCGAATCGATCATGCAACAGTTGGTGCAGGAAAAACTCATCATAATTCCCACCTATGAAAATTATCAAGAGCCCTTAGTGAAACCACCATGGTACAATGAAAATCACCTTTGTGATTTCCATAAAATTAAGGGACACACGACATCAGATTGTATTCGACTAAAAAATTTCATCCAAGAACTAATTGATCAAAAAATAATAATTGTTGGGGACAATGATCAAGATTCAACCACTAGCGATAGCATTGACAATCTCTCCACCACAATTGTTGAAAACAATGATCAAAATCTATCCATCAATAAGCACCTTGAAGATATTTCTACCCCATCCAATTATCAAATCAACATGCATCAAGAGTCATTTTTTAGTCATGATCAAAACCCCTCAACAATATTCGGCCATGATCTATTTCAAGGAGTGTTGGAGTTATTTGATCCTATTGACATAATCCATGATCCATCGACCAATGATCATGTTGAAAATGTCTCTACATTATCTAATGAGTTAGAGGACATATCTCAAGAATTTATCCCAAAGAATGATCAACATCTTTCACCAAATCCTAGCAATGGTCCTTCCCAAGGGTAAAAGCAAGAAGTTGAGTACACGAAGAGGGGAAATTTCGGGCAACAAAAAATTTTTCGTAAAAAACACGTATGCATTTTTGAAAAATGCGTACGCATTACGAAACGGTTACCCGAACCGAAATCTGAACGCGTACGCACTCAGCTACAGGTACGCAAACCAAAAACGCGTACGTGTTTCAAAACACGTACGCGTTTTGTAAAAGTATTTACTTTTTTAAATAAATTGTTGGCTTTTCATTTTATCCACTATTTTTGGCGGCATGAGAGAAGACAATCTAGAGCGTGTACGCGTTTGTAGGCTGGTGCTTGGAGCATATTTCGACTGCCACCTCCTCCCGTCAACACACCCGACCTCTGTGACCTCCGGGTTAGTTGAATTCTGCCATTTTTTGCTTTGTATCTTGTGTTTTTGTTTTTTAATTAGTATTTAAGTTTTGTTTCTTTAATGTATTTTAGTTCAATTTTTAATAGTTTTAAATTACATTTAAAAAATAAAAAACGTCAACAAAATAAATAATGTTAAATTGTAAATTGAAAACCATAAAATCTAAACCTAAATTGGACACATTTAACTTAGAAATCTAAACTCTAAAACGTAAAACTAGAAACCTCTTATAGACCTCTCTCCCCTTAGGTGAGCTAAAACTAGAAACCTCTTAGAGACCTCTCTCCCCTTAGGTGAGCTAAAGTGCAAGGGCTTCACAAGGGTTTAGGGTTTTTTCAAAACCCTAATACAATTTTAGAGAAACCCTTACAAATATGACTATTTAGTAAACTTTCGAAGGCATTTGAATGGGCTAAGAGTAAAAAAATTCAATAATTAGGTACACCAATATACATACATGCATACATACATACATACATACATACATACATATATAAATAGATGTAGGTATATGCAATACACACACATGTATATTTATACATTAATATACATCACCTACACTTAGTTATATTCATAGATATATCTATGTATATATGTGTTTGCATAACTTTACTCACATACATAGACATATATGTGCATATAAATATAAAATAACACCTACCCACATTGAAGAAATGTTTTTATTTGCACAATATATAATGATTACCACCTAAAGCCAAATAAACTTTTATATCTAGAACACACTTTTTAATGATTGATAATGGAAATGCAAAGACTAAATTGTAGCCCAAATTTGATATGAAGGATTTGATAATATATTTAATTTTCCAAATTGAATTCATAAGAAAAGGTTATTGATGTGAGTGTGTGCATTCTCACAATCTTCACGATCATGGTTGTTCTCTTAGACCTATCTCACTCTCTCCAGTTATACTCTCCCTCTTGTCCTTGGAGGGTAACTCTATTCTGCATTCACCTCATGAAACCAAAAATGTAGTTAGTTCATTATTAAAGCATATGTGCATATATAAACTTATTTATATATCGACATAAATCTCTTAGAAACATTAAGAAATACATGTTCCATTTAATCATTATGAGTATTAAAGGCATATTTGTAAAAGTTCATATTATGTTAACTAGATCAAAATGTTAAATTGACATATTCTTAATTAACGATAATACATATTTTCAAGTCAAGATTGAAATGAAAATAAAAAATAATATAACCTAGAGGGTAAAAGAAAATGGGATGTAACAAGGGAAACTATCTCTTACATGCACCTCATCAAACTAACAAAATAGTTAGTCTGTCAAATCATATCATTAAACATAAATTTTTTATACTTTCCTTTGCTAACACACTATTCCTCCATTATTCCCCATTTGCACATTTTCTTAGGTTTCCTCTAAGTTCTTTTATATATTTCAGTTTTCAAGTTTTTCCTTACCCAAGTATCTTGTCAAGAAGTTCTCCAAACTTTTTGTTCCCTATTCAATATTTTTACTATGTTTAATTTCCTGAGATTTCGTCTACCTCTATGCCTCTTCATCGATTCTTGTGATTTTTGCTACCCTTAACCCCATAGTGTGCATAAGGTTATAAGTAGTTGGTTTGTGGCTACCTTAACTCTTAGTTAAATTATATGATTTAAATCATAGTCTTATTCCTAGGTAATTAAGTTAGTGTAAATGAACATTATTCTTAGGTATCTAAGTAAATTTAAGTGAAAACCAATGAATACGTAGGGTACATATGGGAACTAGTGTTTTGTTTATTATCAATAAATTTACAGAAAAATCATAAGAGCAATAGGGATGAGAAGATAAAAATTGAATAAAATTGACAACAATAATTCTCACTACATTCACTAGATTTGGTTATACCACCATATTCATGTGCATTTGTGAGACATAACCCTATGAAGAATTCAATAATACAAATCTCACCAATTTATTCAATGTACATTTATTTACATTTATTACAATCCTTTATTTATTACCAAGATAAGATAATCCTTTGCAAGACAACAAGCATGATCCTTTGATTCATCCAAAAATATCAAAATACACTAAATTTAGTAGAGTTCGACGTAGAAAATGTAGATGCATTCTATGATAAAAATTATTTCTAACCCTTACACAATTTTTAAAAAGAGATGTACATAGGAACTAGGTGTCCCAAAATTTAAGGATCTGAAAGAGTTTAGTTGAAACTTAACCCTAGGTGACTTGCTCTAATTGGAAAACTAATTGAAAATTAATTGAAAGCCAACTGAGAACTACAAGATGAGTGGGAAATCCCACACCATCTCAATATTTATCAACATCTATGTTGATTTATTACATTTATTTAAAAGAATAAAGAATGCGCAAAGTAATTTAACTAGTACCTAAAATACTTCGAGTCTATAAAGTTATTTGAAAAGATATTAATAAATTCATTTAAATCATTCATACTAGCCCGCCCCTTTTGATACTTAAACTTAATCCTCTAAGAAAATGTAGATTCTTCTAAGTTCCCTTGTAGTTCATCAAAATCAACCACCTCAAGATTCTTGGAATTTTTGAATATCTTTTTTTATTTTATCATTCTTGAACAATATAATTCTTGGATACTGACTCATGTAGTGAATCTGAAAATTATTTGATCATCTAAGTAGTTGAGGTTACCATTTATGTTGTCTCCTAGAATGTGCAAGAGAGGTCTTCAATGATTTTCAATATTTTTCATCACTTGTTCTACTAACCTTCTGTTTTTATTCAACTCTCATTTATAGTTCTTAAGTGACTATCGGTTTCTATTCAACTCTCATTTATAATATGAATTTTTAATGCTATGATTTTTTAATGTTATAAATTGAATTTTAATGTTTAAATGAAATATATTTTGAATTTGTGCATGTTCAATGTGATTTTTAAATAACTTTGAAATTGTGTGCATTATTTAATTAGTTTGTTGATATATATTTTTTAATTGTTTAACATGCAGTTGCCATATCATTTCTCGGATGGATCCACTTTTCACTTTAGAGGATTTCATGCCTAATCCAGAAATCCCTATAGATCCTGGTGCACATCCCACCCCACCACATGAGGATATGCCTCACTCACCTCCGCATTCTCCACCACCTAACCCCCCACCCCCTCCTCCATTTGACCAAAATCAACTAAGAGAGAATATTCGAGCCAACTTAGTTGTCATTCAAGGAAACATAGATCTCATAAAAAATGAGACTAGAATCCCTCCACATCTCGCACGGTTTGCATCTACGATGCAAACTATTGTCGATTATGTTCGATCTATCGATGCGGACCTAGATAGGTTCCATCAATGGAGAGAAGAGAGGAGACAATTCTATGCAGATGGACTGTCATATAAAGAAATCAATGACCTAAAAATCACTAAACAAGCTATGTGCCAATATTTTGTGAACCCCCAAACAAACGAACCAATACCACCCACAAAAAAAAGAATTTCAATTTTATGGTGTAGGCACCCGCAGATAGCTGCAAATTTTTGGGAGAGATGGTGGATGGTGTTTGATACTCCACCACATGGCAACAGTGAGGTGCCCTTATATTTTTTGAGAAAGTTATGGGCTGAGTTTGAGTTGGGTAAAAAACCCAACTATTTTGATATGAGGTCATTTCAGGGAGCTGGGCGTGGCATGCCCCAACATAGACTAGGAGCACGTGTCGATCCTCAGCGACGTGCTCCAGTTGCTCCTCTTGTTCCTCCTCCTTCTCCTGGTATTCCTGCTGCATTTCAGCAGCAAACCATGTTATCTACACTAGGAGCATTGAGTTCACTTTCAGGACATCTCACTCAGCAGACTACACACGCGGCCACTGAAGTGGCCAATACAGAGCATGGAGGCTCGGGCTATAGGGATACTCAGACATCCACTTCAGGTGAGGCACATGCATCTGGGGCGGGATCATACCTAAATTTACTATATTCTGAGGATCATCCCACACAGGTATGTTCATCTTTTGAACTTAAATTTAATTCAAGTTTGAAATGTAAAAAATTCATGTAAATAATAACATCAAACTATATATATAATATAATATTAATTCAATAATTTTGTGTTTGGTGTATAGACGCATGATGACGTGATGCCCGGAACTCAATATCATCATCATGTGTATATGTTGAGTGCTGTAGATTTGGGCTCACCTTTTCGACAGGTACTTGAACCAAAATATATTAAATAATTTGTGTGAATATATATATATATATATATATATATATAATTTAATTTGAATTTGTACACATGTGTGAATTGATATATTATATCTAGATGCAGGGAGGTCATACTATTCCTAGTATTGACCAGCCACAAGTTACAGTGGTGAGCGCTCCTGAGACATCATCAGCTCAGGTGCGTGCTTTCAAAAGTTTGTTAAGTTTAAATTAAATACACATCATAGATCTAATTTAATTTTTTCATTTACATACACGTGTGAATGATCTATATGAACTGTTGTACATCTATATGTAGGGATTTGATGAGATAACCATGGCGGGCCGCGCACCTGAGACATCATTGACATCTATTCATGGGCAATCTCAGGTGCGTGATCATGAGGTCATATCATTCGAGGTTGTAAACTTTACTTTAAATCTCCTATACAATTTTTATGAACATTTTATATATATATATATCAAGGTTTTCACATATTGTTTGCTTTATATGAATATGCAGGATATAGCGGATCAGGCATTTGCATCTTCTCAACAGACAGTTATGTTACTGTTGAAGAAAATGTGCCAGTTGATTCACATGACCATATGGTAATTTATGCATACTAGAAATCATTTTTACTATATTTAGTCGATATTTAATTAGTTTTTTTTATCTAAAAGTTTATATTTTCAATTTTAAATATGTTTAATTATATCAAAATTTCTAAATAAATTTAAATCTAATTTCGAGTTTCTTGAACTCTTTTATAGCATGATGCAGGTACATCTAGTCAACATGGAACAAAGAGGAGACTTGATTTGACCGATCAACATTGAGTTCACTTTTAGGACATGTAAGAGAGTGGATTAAGGGAATGCAAGAGGGTAGATTAAGGGGAGCTGATAGAATGAGTTGAAGGGATGTAAGAGGGTGGATTAAGGGGAGTTGACAAAATGAGTTAAAGTGATGCAAGAGGGTGGATTAAGGGGAGTTGAGAGAATGAGTTAAACCCTAAACCCTAAACCCTAAACCCTAAAATGAGTTAAAGTGATGTAAGAGGGTGGATTAAGGGGAGTTGATAGAATGAGTTAAACCCTAAACCCTAAACCCTAAACCCTAAACCCTAAAATGAGTTAAAGTGATGTAAGAGGGTGGATTAAGGGGATACAAGAGGGTGGATTAAGGGGAGTTGATAGAATGAATTGAAGGGATGTAAGAGGGTGTATTAAGGGGATGCAAGAGGGTGGATTAAGGGGAGTTGATAAAATGACTTAAAGGGATGTAAGAGAGTGGATTAAGGGGATGCAAGAGGGTGGATTAAGGAGAGTTGATAGAATGAGTTAAACCCTAAACCCTAAACCTAAAATGGAGTTAAAGTGATGCAAGAGGGTGGATTAAGGGGATCTGAGAGGGGTGGATTAAGGGGAGTTGATAGAATGAGTTGAAGGGATGTAAGAGGGTGGATTAAGGAGTTGAGTTAAAGTGATGCAAGAGGGTGGATTAAGGGAGTTGAGAGAATGAGTTGAAGGGATGGAAGAGGGTGGATTAAGGGAGTTGATAGAATGAGTTGAAGGGATGTAAGAGGGTGGATTAAGGGGAGTTGAGAGAATGAATTTAAACCCCAAGGGGTGTTGAGAGAGTGACTTAAGGGGATGCAAGTGGATGGATTAAGGGTAGATATATGAGGATATTGATTGAGGGGTCCTAAGAGGATGAATTAAGAGGTGTTGAGAGAGTGACTTAAGTGGATGCAAGTGGACAAATTAAGGGTAGATATATGAGGGTATGGATTACGGGGTCCTAAGAGGATGGATTAATGGTAGTTGATAGAATGACTTAAGGGGCTGCAAAAGGATGGATTAATGGTACATAAGAGGATGACTTAAGGGGTTTTAAGAGAATGGCTTAAGGGGATATGAAATCAATTATAAAGTAGCAATTAAATGTATCTAGAACTATATATAGTTACCAGTCTCTAGATTGAAATTCCATTGTAATATATGTGCATCTCCTCTCTTTTTTGTAAAACATCTAATTTTGGGAGACCTGAAACAAAAAATGATATAAAACTTTAATTAGGAAATGATTAAAGACAAATATATATATATATATCAATTAAATATATATACGACTAGATATGCTTACCAATATTTATTTACTCTATTGTACCATCTGCATCCTCTCTTTTTTTTAATGCATCTATGATTGTCTCGTGATCATCCATTGAAATTGTCCATAAAACTTTATTAGCAGGCCTCCCTTGATATCTAACTAGTTTTATATTGGTTGCCAAAATCAAATGTGAATAATGCATAATCTTCTTGTGTCTTTCATAATCTTCAAATGCAGGCAAGCCATTCTTTCTCATCAAATATTTTTGAAGCCAGGTGCCAACAACAACCACTGAACCAGTTGGATACTCAAAGTTGTCATCATCCACTCTAGTATGTACCAACTTATGTTTTCTCTCAACACATCTAGCCAACCAGTACTCTGTCTGCTCTTCATTCCCTTGAGGTGCAACAACAGCATACACATGTCCTACAAAAATAAATACAAAATTCAATAAAAAGTGACTTATATTTAACTCATATAAACATGCATACATACAAAATTCAACTCAATAAATAATGTACCTTCTTGTACAAGATCTGAAACATGATCATAATCATCTGATGCGAACACTTGATTATCTTCAATTGTCATTTCATGTTGAACATGTGTCAATGTAGGCGTTAAAGCTCTTTGTTGCCATTGTTCAACCCATTCCATATTTTCACATGCTTGCCAATCACCTACAATACAAAATTGACAATAGCATGCCAACTCCCTTGTCCATATTGTCCATGTGTTTGCATTTGAACTCTTAAATGAATGCCATTTTGCACTTCCATTAATTGTTTCACAATCCTGTCGAGAAAAAATATCATTTTCTTCAACTAACCAAAAGAAGCGTCGAATTATTGATTTCTCACTTGTTCTTGTAGATAATTTGGTATTGCACCAATCTACAATTGCACGTGCATTTCTAAATTTTGCAGCATCCTCAAATTTTAGTTGCTCTCTAGCAAGAGCTCTTTTTACACATGCACCTGCTCCATCGTGTTCTCCCTTACCATGACCAGCTTCAAAAAAACTCCATATGTGTTGGATATTATTTTCCTTATGAACTCTACATAGCCAATAAAACATTCTAGCATTTTTGAATTGACCCGTGCAATTATCTGACCATATGAGATGTTCTAGCATTTGAATTCCTCTCTCTTTTAAATTTTTATTAAATATATCAAAACAATATTGTACAAACTCAGATGAATGTAATCGATTATCACTTACATAAAAATGGTACTCTTTCAAAAAATTTCTATTATCTTCTGTACTATCTTCAGCATGTCTATAAACAATGTGAACAAATATAGCTACTTGCACTGAATTATAATATTGTGATTGAATTTCTTCTTGTGGAGCAAGAGTATAATTTTCAGCAAAATCAACAATTGACAATATAGTTCCAATTGGAAATGTGTTTTTACATAAACGAAATTGATTATCAAGCCAATGAGCATTCTGAGAGTGTTGAACATATTTAGTACAAACTTATCTTTAAATTCAGTAATAAAAGTATGCACACTAACTTTTTCCACAATTAGCTCAACACGTCTTCCAATTTTACCATCTTTTAAAGAATACTCAATATTTTTTAAATTTTTTTACATCCACTAATTGTTTTCCAAATTCATCTAAACTACTTTCATGCATACATTCTCCTAATAATGAAAGGTTACCACATCTATCACATTCTCCAGAAATACATCCTTTTTAAAAAATGAGTTTCCATTTAAGAGGGATCACAAAACAAACCTGCTATAAAATCTTTGATTCTTTCAGATGGCATATTAATGCCACAAATGTCCTACATAATTTGGTTAGCATGCAAAGTGCATTGTATATATCGAAATATATCATAATAAGAACGAAATTGTACATGAGTCTTACAAAAATAAGAGATTTGTTGCTTATTAATTCTAACATACCAAGGTTTACACTTTTTGAATGATCTTTGACTTATGTTAATATTCAGTGGTAAGATTGAAGCATATAATTTTTTTTTATATAATTCAGTTTGAGTCATATCTAAGAGATGCTTTGGATGAGGTTCACGAATTTTGGAACCCACCCTTAATTTTAAGACATCTCTAATGTTAGGTGATACTCTTGTATTATCATACCAAATTTTTTCGATTAAAGATTTAATTTCGTTAGTTAATTTCATGTCTGATCTTGGGAGTCTACCACTAAAACTCCAACATTGATTAATAGGATCATTTTCAATACTTTCTCTTCTTTTAGCAGCTCTTATCAAAGTTCTAGGATTTAAGTTTATACATTTACTAATCTTAACATTCTTTTATTTGAAGCTGTTTTATCAACTAGAGCAGTTGTTATTGCACGGCGAGCCGCATTCTTATCTTTTGATCGACTTTTCTTACCAATAACATCAATAGCATTAACAACACTAGATATGACTTGTTCTACTGAATCATCTTTCTTTTTTGGTTTTACAAAAACACCTAATTTTTTCATCACTTTTCTCATTTTAAACATTCTCATCAATTGCACCATGAGTTGACATTGGAATCCTAATTTCTTTCTATAAAAAAATATTTTATATATTTTATTTCCATAATTTCTAATTTGTCTTGAAGAAACTTTACCATGAAGGTTATTTAGCACATTTGTTTCAATTGTTAAAAAAACATTTTCACCTTCATCCATAGATGGAGTTTCATTTTCATTCACACAAGGGGTTTCATTTTCATTTTCAAATGTAAAAGGGATTTCATTCTCATTTTCATCAATATTAGGGATTTCATTCTCATTTACATTCTCATAAGATATAATTTCATCATTTTCTTGTTTTTGCATTATTTCAACCCTAATATTATTGATTTCATCAAGTGTGTATTCAGCTTCATCTAAACAAGTAATATCAATATTATAAAAACTTGGGTTTGAACACATACCTGGATAGATTGTTTGAATAGGTGCATTTTCCATATCATTAGGAGGTGGATTTGAAGACACACCCGAAGTTGTTTGCATATCATTCAAAGTTGAAGTTGAAGGCACAGTTGGGTTTGTCTCCATAATTGCATTTTATTCTATATTCACCATCTCCACATTTGCATCATCTACATTCATTTCATCATTCATGGCTTCTTCAACATTCTTGGAACTAGATGCTTCCAAATATTTCATTTGATGAATCCTTTCTCTCCTTTCCCTTTGTCTTTTTGCCTCCTTATCTTTATTTGCTTGAATTTTTTCGGGTGTCATTACCTTTCTACATCTTTTTTTTTGTCTTTTCTTATCACCCATGGTTACCAAACCCTCTTTGATGACAAAAACAATAATTCAAGAAACCTATTTTAAAATTTCCACCTCCTTCAAATATTCAAATTAAACTATGTACTATGAAGATCATTTTTTCTATAAACTCTGAAGTACAAAATCATCATGAGTACATCCAAAAATTCACTTTTTCCAAATCTTCTTGTAAAAAGTTCTTGCACTTGATTCCGTTTCAGAAAATTTAACTTGCATTTTTTCTCTTCCAACAATTTGAATAGAATATGCCCTGCACAAGACAAATTTGCAATAAAAAATGCAGAAAATGATACTTTCAGACTATACTACAGAAAATGAATGTTGCAAGAAAATCATGTTTTACTAGTATTTTCGAAATTAGGAAAAACGGCTATTTTAGAAACGCGTACGCGTTATAAAATGCGTACGCGTTATTTTAAAAAAATGCGTACATGTTTCGTAATGCGTACACGTTACGATTTCCCAATGGCCAAAACATAACGCGTATGCGTTATGAAACGTGTACGCGTTTCATTTAAATAATGCGTACGCATTTCTATAACGCATACGCGTTATTTAAAAGTTGAACTCCCATACCAAATCCAGCGTTGGTTTTAGGCTTGGAAAAGACTTAGCAATCCGAGCCTTAGCTTTTGACCTGCAACTAAAAAACTAAGGCAGATTGAAGAAGAATGTCCAACTTTGATAACATAGATGGACTTTTTTTTTGAATGAGTCTATAAAATTAAAACCCATTAGAGAACACAATGTCTGCTTTATAAATATATAATTTTTGTTAAAATTGGATTACATTTGCTATTTTTTAATTAATTTCTAAGCAAACTAGGCCTTAAACTTGAAATATCAGGTTTTTTTGGTTTTTTAATAACTTTGTATTGGTTGAGTTTCTTGTAAAAAAAATTATATGGGACCAAACTTCAGAAAATTCTCTACACAATGAAAAAAAAAAAGAGTCAAAAAATGTTTTTTTTAGGTCCAATTATGTTGTCCGTACACGTTGATTTGAAAAAACATCAATTAAGGCCAATAAAAAATTAATTAAAAAAAATATATTCAACCAAAAATTACAAAAAAAAATCCAGCCCAAACTTCATATTGTTAGCTCTCTTTTCCTAAAAGGAATTATCAAAATAA
>VDFB02339605.1:0-40427 GCA_007258455.2 Sequoia sempervirens
ACACTAATATGCACACTAAAGGAAATCTACTAAATGTAAATAACATCATGATTCCAAAAGGATAATGTAGAGGAAGTAGATAGCTCTTCAAACCAAGGAAGTATGCCGCAGATTGAAGACCTACAAAATAAATGCATTAGATGAGAAAAAATATGCACAAGACAACAAAGTTAGAACATAAAAATCCATTACATCAGGGGGTTAGAACATATGGATATTTAGAAATAACATGGATAACACATACACATAGGCACATAACAAATTACATTATTTGAGTCAGCAAAGTGAAAGAGACCTCTATGTAGAAGGTTATCTCAGTACTATGTGTCATCCCCAAATTAAGAAATAACACATAGAAGAATTCTTACACAAAGAGAAGAATGTAAGGATCGATTGCTTCAAGAGAAGAAGGCAACCAAAAGACAGGCAAGCAACCAATGTCGAAGAGAGAAAGAAGTATATACTTAGGATGAAGAAGATGCAGGTCTTCGATCTGGTATATACATTTGTAAATAGAAAGAGATTGAAGAGAATATATCGATAACCGTTGAGGAAGCAGAACTTCGATCTGACGTACCTGGACATGGAAAGAAGAGAGATGGATTTACAGGTTCTCAATCCTGAAAAGTTTGATATGCACTCTACAGGTTCTCGGTCCTACAAAATTGGCTCCACAGGTTCTCGGTCCCGTAGAAGTTGAACAAAGGCTCTACAGATTCTTGGTCCTATAAAAAGAAGGAGCTTCACAGGTTCTTAGTCCTGCAAAGGGAGCGCCACAATTTCTCAATCCTGTGGAGCTTGACATGAGAGGACTCTGTAGGTGCTTGGTCCCGAAGGGTTTGATGCAAAAGGTCCTTACAGGTTCTCGGTCCTGCAAGGCAAGCTTGACGAGGTGCTCAGTCTTGCTAGGAAAGCTTGATGCAAAGGAGCTCTACAGGTTCTCGGTCCTGTAAAGTAAGACTGATCAAATAAGCCTATGGTTGTTGCAAGCTACGTTGTAGGATAGTCACAGAAAAGATAGGTCTAGTCAGGTTGCCTCCAAGCTAGATGCCAAGTTATAAGATGTCTAACACCAAGACATAACAACATCAAATATCAAATATTGCAAGACACTCGAGAATTCTTTTGAGAAGAAGGCTTTCAAAGGGGGTTCCTTTGGTCGGGAACCCTTCAAGACACCAAGGGGCCCATTCAAAGGAATGCTCCAATTGAAAGATAGAGAGAAGATAGGGGGTCTTCAAGAAGGACACACATCTCCAGAATAAGTTATCACTACCCCCAGCATACAAGGGAGGAGAACCATGCAAGATACAATTGTGTCACTACCACAAAATGAGTATGGTTGCACACAATAATGTACGGCCATGAATGAAAATGAGAAAGTAAAGCTACAGCTACCACATAACAAGCAACAACACACTAGAAGGGAGATGTAAGAACCTCATGCGAAGATGCTTAGAATGGACAAGGTAGAGGTAGGCCTCAATATCACTTGTCATGTGAAGTAGAGAGGGATGCATCAATAGATGGAAGAGTGATGACCCCAAAATCAAAAAGTTGTATCTTGTCCTTCAAGGCCTTGCATTCACTAGTGGAATGGCTAGGCACTTGATGGTATGCACAAAAAGAATGTTTTGCTTTATCATGCTTATGGAACTTCTTATGTGTAGGAGGAGGAAGAGTAATTAAGTGGGATTTGAGAATCCTTAACAAAACATGCTCTTGCTTAGTTAAAGAGTGAGGACCAGGAAGCAACCCTATCTCTTGTGGAGAAAAGGGTGATTGTTTAGAAGAAGACATGAAGATAGTAGATGATGAAGGAGGGGATGGAGACAAATGACAAGGCTTGTAACCGAAACCCTTTGCAAAAGATCGAGGTATTGGTTCCAAGGGGACCTTCACTCCTTGATCCATGCACCCAAGACCATTTCCTTTGTACCCATACTTAGAAAGAATATTGAATCCAAATTCATAACGTGATTGCAACTCCTTAGAAGGGGAAGGATCAGCATTAAGGACATTACAATTGTTATTCAAATTATCTCGTGGTATAGAAGAACAACCAATCCCTAAGTTACGCTTACGAGGTATACATTATATAGGGACTTGAATGCCTTGCTTGTTATGCCCACAACCCTTACATCTGTAACCATATTTAGAAAGTAGTTTATAGCCAAGGTTGTAATGTGTTTGCAAATCCTTAGAAGTCTAGGTGGATCAACATAGAGAGCATCACCCCACTAGTGAGTATCATTTATCCATAGGATCACAATCATCCTTCTTGAAGAGACTACAGACATTAGCTTCCTCAACAGAAGTGTGATTATCTTCCTCAACAAGAGTACAATCATTTTCCTTGTCAGGATTATGATCGCTTTTCTTAGCGGGAGGACAACCAACTTTATTAGCAGAGGTGCATGATACTGTCGGAAGGTCAAGGTCGATAGGGTCTACTTTGTATTCTCTGATGAATAATTTGGAAAAGTCCAAGGAACCCCAATTGTCACTAAGACATGCATTCTATTTAGAAGAAAATGAAGAAGGGGAAGACTTAGAACTTTTCGCTTTCAACTACTCCTCTTTAGGGACATTCGTTTCAGGGGAAGTCTCTATGGATGGACTTGCTGAAGAACATGTCAGCACATCAAAGGTTAGTAGTGGAACACAATTCTTAAGAGTGGAAACAACTAAGGCTTGACCAGCAATTGCCAACTCACAAAGGTGGACAGCTTTGGGGTCAACCTTGGTTGTGATCACTTGATTATTAGCTACAAATTTTATACAACGATTTAAAGTAGAAGTTACAACTCCCACAGCGTGAATCCAAGGTCTTCCCAAAAGGACATTGTAAGGTAAGGGTCCAAACATCACATAAACTAAAGTGGGTAAGGTAACGGGTCCTAGTCGCAAAGGCAAGATTATCATGTGAAAGGTAGACAACTAGCCAAAGGGACAACATCAAGTGCCAAACTAGGACAAGGCTATCTCTAACCCCTTGGCACCTTGCCCCCACTAAGTGAAAGGAAAGGATAAGCCAAGATGGGTGATGAGAATAAGCTCCCTACAATATAGAAAATGATTTGCAATTAATGTAAAGCATGCAATAGTGAGTATGCTATGACCCTAAAACTATTACATGGCAAGGAGCAAAGTGCATGTAATTTAGTCAAGTTGGATCCCTAGGGGATCTAAATTTCTTCAATAATTCCTATAAACCACAACAATTAAAGGCACAATATGGTTCATTTTAATCACTTTGTTGTGGTGTTAATTATTCAGGTTTAAGAGGTAGCTTAATTAATCCCCAATGTAAAAGAGTGTAAAAATCATTCTTAGTCTTGGATATTTTTAATAGGCCCTCAAGAGGATCAAACTTCTTTTGTTTCTTGGATTTGTAACATTGATGCTCTTTGGTTTGATACTTGATTAATTTGAAGGTGGAGGATCTAAGGTAACCCTAGGATCCTTAGGAGGCATTAGTTCATTTTTGGAAATGATCTTGTGGAATAAAACACCTTTCCTATTGAGATCAGTATGATTGTGATTATGGTCAAAAATTGGATCTTCTAACATCATGCCTTTCCTATTGAGATAAGTATGATTGTGATTATGGTCAATAATTAGATCTTCTAACATCATGCCTTCCCCTTTTGCAAGAAGGGATGTATTAGGAATTGTGTATTCTTTTATTGAATCTCTCTCATACATGGGGAAGGTATTGAAAGCTAGTTGGGGAGAGGGAAAATTGTTTTTAATGAGATGGATCAGGCTACATATAAAATCTATTCCTTTTTCATTCTTAAGCATCTTTCTTATGTTCCCTATGATAGCAATGGCATTACTAGCAATATGTTTGAATCTCACAAAGTCTTGTAAACATTCTTATACTTCATATATCCTTCTTATGTTCTCTTGACAGACATTAGAAACCATTGTTTCAACATCATGCACATTAGTTGTGGGTAGGGAAGTCATTGGAAATGAGGTATGAAAGTTATGATCCATAGTGGGTTGACTAGTGTCAACACTATGAGTGAAAGAGTTAGAAAACCCAAGATCCACGACAAATGGTGTATCACAGGATAACATGAGTCTCAAACTACATCTCACAACAGTATTGGCAATAGGACACCAAGTTGTGAAGCTCAAACAAGTTTCACAAACCCAAGGTGCACCCAAAATGGATAATAGGCAAAATGCAATCAAATAACCTAGAATGTAAAGTGCAATGCAAATATGTAAAAGCAATTTTTCATATTTCAAACAAGATAATTTTATGATTATGCTATGTAAAAACCTAAAAATTATGTCTTGTAAATACAATTTTGATCTCACACAATGCACTAAATTTATCAAATGAAGCTTAATATGATCAATTTGAGATAACAAAAACTTTGCAAACTATAACAACAAACTGAAAACAACAAAACATAATACAGAAGCAGAGATTTTGATGCCCATAAATGCAAGAAAAAGCCCTAATCACAGACTCATCCACCCATGGGCGAATGGGTCCTAGCTGAGAGTTTTGAAAAATGAATTTACATATTTCCAAGTTGATTCTTCCAGTTTTCAGATTTTGGACTGAGGCAAGTGGTTATAGTTTCAGTTTTCTATAAATTTAAGTCTAAATGAAAATGCAAAATAATGCTAAATGACAAATTAGGAGACCTAATTTGATGTGCAATTTTGATTCAATTTTCAAATGTAAATGAATGATGATGCAATGCTATGTAAACACTATGTAAAATGACTTATTTTTTTGAATTTTCAGATTTTAAAAAATGCAAAAATTTAATTCTAAAACCCTAAATGAGATGTAAACTAATGCAAGTTAAGCAAACCTAAATGAGATTTAATTCAATGCAAATGAATGCAAATCCTAGATCTAGGTTTGAAATGGACTCCAAAATCATAAAGATACAATGCTCAAATGTCGGGTTCACCAAAATGAAATGAAGAAAAATAGGTTGTTTTGGGGTACAAAATGGGGTTTGCTGGACCTATTTTCCTTTATTTCATTAAGAAATGAGATCCACACAAAGAATTGACTTACAACCCTTAGGTGAGTCAACTCAATGAGTGGATCTTTAGATTTCCTTTTTGTGTGGAGGATGGGGGTCAGGTTCACCAGACACTTTTAGGAGAAAGATTAAAAATAGCAAATCAACTCAATTATGCAAAATTAAACTTGAAATAACAATATTAAACTCAAAATAAGCAGAACCAGAAATTAAATTGTAGATCTGAGAAGGGAAGAACTGTGTTTACCAGTCACCAAAAGTGAGTTTTTGAAGGTTAAATGGGACTCATTCGCCCAGGGGTGAATGGGTCCACTGTCAAGGTTTTTCTACAACTTTCGGGAGCCTCTGATGTTGATCTGCAGCTTTCAATTTGTCCAAGTGGTAGTGTTGAAATGTCAGAAATTATTTGTGTAGATGAGTTTCTGTGAGATGACAATAATTATGACAATTTTTACAACTTTTTCAACTTCTCCAAATTTGATCTTCAAGAGGTCTTCAAGCTTTCTTCCACCTAGATCTACAAAAACAACCCCGAAAATTTGTTTATTTTTGCTAAATGGGGTTTTGCCTTGGTCAAACCCTATTTTGGTAATTAAACCTTGAAATGCATAAAATCATGAAAGAGGGAATGAAGAATGAACAAAGCTATGTTACCACTCAACAAACCCTTAGATAAGTCCTTGAATGAAGGTTTGCAACTTGCATGAAAATGGCTTCAATGGATGTGGATCTTGAACTTTGAATCTTTCTTGAAATAGTGCTTTGAATGCTTGATTTGATCATGAAACCTACATCACAATGTTAGCTCCAAAAACACGCATGATGCAAGAAGACTTTGATATGAAAATTAGATCTTGAATGCTGCAATAAAACTCTGATAAATCTGCCTTTGAATGCTCTTGAAGTTCTCTAAAATGCTCTTGAATTGCTCTTGTGAGGTCACATAAAAAATTCTAAGTTTCTTATATGAAACTTAGTAAAATAACCTTGTATTTATAGATATGTATCCTTAATTTCCTGAAATTCAAATATCACAAGATGACATTAAATTAAGATTTGAATATGTTAAAATACCGCCAAAAACATAATTTAAATTTAGGTCCTAAGGTCTAGGGAGGACCCATTCACCCATGGGTGAATGGGTCCTAGGTCCCTAAACCTAGGACAAACATTGCTCAATGTAAAGTGTTATGTTAAGGTATTAATAAATGTCGGGTTTCCTCTTGGAAAAATGTAATTAAATAGGCTTGAAAATGAATTAAAGGGCCAATTAAGGCATAATTAAGCTCAATTAATTAAGGGAACCCTAAATAAGTGTGAAAGTGTAAAGGGATACACTTTACAATACTAAATTAAGGCACAATTAAGTCCATTTTAATTAGGAGGGCCCAAACAAGTAAGAAAATATAAAGGGACACATTTTCCATCACTACAATAACCAAAATGTTTGATAAGGAATCCCACAATATTTTTTTCCCCACTGTTGACGTGGGGCCATACATATTGAAAAGCCAGAAGGAGGTGTCAAAATGTGTGGCTTTTGCTAGGATTCAGTTTTGATTAGACGCCACCAGATCTAGATTTACTACTGACTTCTTCCATAAAATTTCTAAACCTCCAAAGGTACCCTTTAAGGGAGAGTGGATGCAACACCATCTTGACCATTTTGGAAAGATTCCCAAGTTTTGAGATTGCAAAAAATTTGTCCCCTGTAGCAGATGATTTATGGATTGCTTGAATCGATTTGGCACTTTATTAGGCGTCTTTTGTTAGGGGCATTGATGCCCCTAACATTCCATGATATAATCCTCATTATGGGCATAGAGAGCGACACACTCTCCTTGGTCTTATGACTGATTTATCTAAGGTAGTTTGAATGCTTGCTTCCATCTCTTCTTGGAGTTTTTTTGTTTTTTGACTTTCTACCCCTTTTGCGAGGAGTACATTCTTCTATTTTTTTGGCTACACATTTTGATTGGGTGATGGCCAAGGATTGGGAGAATTCAAAGGGTTCTTATTCCTCGGCTACTTGTTTTGCTATTTCTTCTATAATATTTTCCCCCAATTTTTTGAGAATATCATTCACCATTATCTCAATCTCCTCTAATCCTTGTTCTGGGGCAGTGTGAACCATTTCCCTATGTTCTAGAGTAGTGTGTTCTATTTCCCTCTCTTGTGTTTAAAATTTTCCCTTTTGTGTGGAAACTAGCTCAAGGGATGAGATGATGGCTTCTTCAATTAGTGATACTTGCTTGACATGCATTTCCTCCTGGGGAGCATTTTCTTCCCTTAGGGGATCATTTACATAACCCTCCTCTTGGGGAGCATTTTTTGGCCTTAGGTGATCATTTCCATAAAACACCAATTATAGGAGCTATGGATGTTTTGATGTTCACTCCCTTGAGGGCTCAACCAAATACAATTGAGCATTTGGTACTATTAGGCCTCCTTCGCTACCATTGAACTCTTTTTGCCTTAAATCATTCTCAATGGGGATTTCCAAATCCTAAGGAGCTAGGTCAACTTTCGAACCCTCAAAAACCCTAAAGGAAGATGCTTTGATATTCTCCTTCCCATTATTTATCTCAGGAAAGAGTAGAACATTCATATCTAATTCTACCTAGTCCTGTGATGGTAAAGTGAGGGTTGTGGGGTCAAAATCTAGTGAGAAGGTGGCATGATGCACACACAGATTCCAAAGTTTCCAAGAAGATAGGTTGTGATCATGTTCCATGTTTCGAATGTATCTCAAATGATTTTGGCAGATCTTTTGATGTATTCAAAAGGACACAAAGTCAAACTAGGGGGTTTTGAAAGGACTTGTCATGCTTAAGAAAAATCCCCATTTGATTGCCTAGGATTTTGATAACCTTCATTTCTCAATTTCCAAAGGTAAGGTGTGTAGCTGAACCCAAAAAGGGATAAATTTTATTGTCGTTGCCAAGGGGTTGAAATTAGGGGTCCACGACTAAATGAATAGACCAAAACCCTATAATATCTAATATTTTATTTTATATACATCATCTTTACAATCTTTATGTGAGAATATAGCCACAAAGAAACCCTTCCCCTGATCTAAGATTTGTTTTTGAGAAACTCCTTCCCAATTTTCATGGACCCGTTCCAACAAAAGAGAATAATCAAGTGTAAAATTCCAAAACTTACAAATGAGAGCTTGGTGCCTTAGATCTTGAGTTTGTGGCTTTAACGTTTCTTCAAAAAATGTCACCTTTATCATAGCTTCCATGGGAACTTTTGCTTCTTTCAGTGGAGTAGCACAACGGTTTTGTTGATGCAGGTTAGGCTTGGACTGTGTCAGAACCCATTTTTCATTTGAGGTGCTGACCTTCGCTAATTTTGAAATTTTTTCTTTTGCATTCTATGCTTTGAGAAGTTGCCTTTTTCCCTAGGCCATTTCTAGTTTCCCTTAGTTGTTTTATGGCAAGCCTTCTTTGAAAGAGATATGTTGTTCAGGAAAGTAGTCAAACCTCTACATGTCAAATTTTGTCCTACCACAAATGCTTTTTCCTTGGAAGAAAATAAGAATTGTTGATTCCTCTGAGATGTGCCACCTTGCAAGTCACTGTTTGCTTGTTGTCCTCGATTTCGTCCATTGCTAGGTTTGTGCACTATTGCAAAGTACAATTTTGAAAAATGACAGTTGGAGGCCCTTTGAATTTCATGGAGTGCCATTGTCTACCATAATTAATTAGATGATTACCTTTTTTACTCTAATAATTTCTAAATTATAATATTATTATTATTATTATTTTAAAGGTGCAATGCACCCATATTATTAGGGGTAAACACTTTTGACCGGAGCTATGAATCGAGTACAAGAAACTACAAGAAACAACCAAACCCGCGAGCACATTGGCCTAGCGAAGGCACAAGGCCTGCGAGCACTTTGGCCCAGTGAGGGTTTGAACCTTGGTGGTCGTCACTACAACCAAGCGACTTGACCACCGAACCATGCCCTTATTGACAATTTCTAAATTATATTATACAATATATCACAAATCTAATTAAATTTTGTATTCATTAAACCTAATTTTAATTTCTATTTGCTTTTTTATTCCCCTTATATAAACTTTCTTTTAAGGTTTTTTTAAAAGATCTTTTAGATTAAAAATATCTTAAAATCACTTTACAATACTCCTAATTTTTTTATTGAAAAAAATAATATTTGAATTCATTTGAATTGAAGGTTTGAATTTGTACTTTAAAAAAGTTTAAAATGCATTCGGTGGTCCTTTGTTCTACCTTTGGAAAAATTGCAATTTATGCTTTCCCACTTGAAATGTTCCATCACCAATTCAACTACTTGCTTTAGAATATAATATAAAAAATAAAGCCATCAATCCCTAGGTGAACTCACTTAGGGCACATTATTTTCAGTGGACCACAATTCCATGAAGAAAGCTATTTTACTCACACATGTCAATTTCATATTTTATTTTTTCCCCAAAATCAATGAAAACCTCCCATTGTGTCTATATTACCTTGATCATACATGTGGATTTTGGGTTTGTTTTTTCTATGGATTAGTTAGGATTAGATGGATTTTTATATGATTTATTTGTGTGTTGAAATGTTTTATTATTAAAAAAATAGATTTTTTTAAATTTGTTAATACAATTTGTGTGTGGTTTTATTTAAACAAGATTAAAGAGTTATAGTCTTACTTTAATATTATATTATTTTAAAAATAAATTTATTAAGATTCAGATTTAGTCTTTCTTGTTTATGGTAATACGTTCTATTATTAAATTACTAGTCATTTTTGTGTCATTTATTTTTCAATAATTTTAGTCAATTTTTTTTAAATTACATGTCATTTTATAAAAAACAAGAAAATTAGTAAAGATGTAATATTTTGATAGTCTATTAATTTTTGGTATTCTTGCAATCTATGTTGTTTTGTCTCCCCTTCTAAATAATAAATCCCAAAAATGTAATCTAAAATAATAATATAAAAAAATTATACTATTTTATTCTATAAAAAATTGAATTTAGGAGAGAAAAAATTATGCCACCAAAAACCTAACCATTTTTTATCTACCTTCAATCTTTCTAAACTTGAAGAAATGACATATGTGTTCAAAATTATTTGAAAACCTTGTACTTTTATAATTGAAGGACATAAAACAACCTTTCAAATATTCATTTTCCGTTTACCTTCAATCTTTATCAACTTGAAGAAATAAAATATTTGAAAATCTTGTATTGTTATAATTGAAAGGACATAAAACAACCCTTCAAATATCTAAAAGTGTTAATAGGTTAATAAATTATTTCAGCATATAAGTAACATTCTAAATATATGAGTTGGGTTTGATTACATTAGTAAAGTAAAATAATTGAAACTAAAATTAAACATGGGATGAATAAGTTTGACTAAAAAATTATGTAGTTAAAACTTGATATAAATATCATAAGATGATTAAGGTTATGTACATTGTAATATGAACTTCAACATAGATGTGGTTGTGACAGAGGACGACAAATTAAGAAGAACTCAAACTAGAAATTGGACTAGAGGAAAGCACAATTGATATCTAAGCAAATGGGGTGGGATAGGATTGTGATAGTAACCCTATTCTAAGCAACATTTGAACTCCAATACTATATAAAGTGAGGATATAATTGTTATATTAACATTATCATGAAACTTATTATACAAGAATTATAGTTCAAAACTTCTTTCCACTTTAATCAAACTTTTAAACCAAATTAACAATAAAAATACAAATAAAACATAATTAAAAACTAATACTAATGAATTATTTTTCTTTAAGAAAATTATGCACATTTTTTTGAATCAAAATTGTGAAACACACTTATAATCCCATCATTGAAGAATTTTTTAATTTGATTGCAAATCTCTCATTTTAAAGACCTTGATATATAATCAAAACTCAAAAATTATTTCTCATAAAATTTGATCAAAATTAGCCACAAGTGTGTCATTTTTTAAAATGGAACAATTCTTTTTGCAACATGGTTTTGTTTCAGCTTCAATTTGGTGGAATAGACTTGTCAATTATCATAATCATCCACTTGCTATCAACTTCCCAAGACATGCTTATTATTTGTTCAAAAAGGGAATTCATAAATTCAAGTATATTTGAGATTTTAACATGTTTGATTAAGCATCTTGGCAATATCTCAAAGAATATTATGGGTTGAGTGATCTTTGTACAATCTTTAGTTCCTCTTGACCTCTCTATGAAGTTGTACACTCTAGGGAATGTTATTTTTTTAAAGATTGGGAATGGGTTTCATTCAGTTTGTTTAATTTTTTCCCTTCAAAAAGGTTTAATTTCATATCCTTCTGGCTTGGCCTCTTCCTCCTTGTCTTAATCAGAAGTAGAACTATAGATTTAGTTCCAAATTTTGGATCATGATGAGTTCTCAAATATAGAAGTCAAAAGCTGATTTTGATATGCAAGTGCTAGGTGTGGAGAATATGAAACATATATTTTGGAACTGCATTTTTGTTAATAAACAATGGATAGACTTTTTTTTAAATGTTCCTCCTATTTTTTTTATCATTAGTTAAGTTGGAAAGAAGCTATCTTTGGTTTTGGTATGCATAATAATGCTATTGTTGATTCTATTAGACAAGTTATTCTAAAGTACATATGGAAAACTAAATTTTCTAAAAACTATCATCAAGCTTATTGCTAAGTGATTTTTGGATTCAATTGTGTGAGATTTTTTTGCATCAATGTTTCGAATCACACTTCGTGATCCATCATTAGGATGAAAGCAGAGAGCACTAGGAGAAAAAAATTCGCAAAAAATTTGCACACAATCGAATCAAGAAATCACTTAGCAATAAACATTATGGATTGTGGAAACTTGATATCACTATCATCAAGCTATTGAAACTTTAAGACTTTACTCGAACATCTTTCTTCAAGTGGCTTTTTTGTTTTCGCAACAACAAGTCTTATGCAAAAAAAAACGCAGAGATCAAGGTTCAACTACAACAAATTAAAGAGCAAGTATTACAATTCCAAGCTAATAACAGATTCTATCAAAGAAAAATTGTACACTGTATGAAATGATTGTGACTTCCAACCTTTTTTCAGCTATCTTGCTTTTATGGACTGTTTATGTTTAATCTTGCACACATTTCTGGATTAGATTTCATGAGAGTTTTTGCATCAACATTTTGAATCATCGGGATGATCGCTTCTCTCCTTGAGCTCTTTTGTCTTGATGATGGATAACGGAGTGTGGTCCGAAACGTTGATGCAAAAACTCCCACGCAATCTAATCCAGAAAAGTGTGCAAGATTAATTGATATGGATTGTGGAAACTTGATATCATTAACTGTTTATGTTTGTTTTCTTCAACTACCTGTTAATAGGTTAATAGGTCTTGTTCTTTGTAAATCTACTTTGAATCAATACTATATATATATATAAACATTAGAAGCTTCTAGGAAATTGTGAACATTAGATTTCCCTAAATATATATGTACTAAATATAACTTTTTAAAGCAGACAGCAACGGATAATCCAAAATTGTCAGGGTAAGATGTGAAATCTCCTTCCATGGCATTTGATCAGAGTCCGTGACCACTCAACTACTAGAGCATGAGCAGGAGCATGCCACACATTTGTTAGCAATCATTTGAGCCTGCAAAAACACGAACTTCAGATAAGGAGTGATTTGAAAACAACACCAACTCTTTATTTCTGAAATGCTAAAATGAGAAACGCATCCGCCGTTTACACCGCCAGCACGTACCCGCGATATAAACGCCGAAAACGACGCGATGTGACGGCGCCGGGGCCCACCTCTGCAAAATCCACAGAGAATGAATCTCGCCTTCCTGCGGGCCCCACCCACAAGGACGGACGGACGGACGGACGTCGTTATCGGCCGCCTGCCGTCTTTTAATAAAAGCTGGGTACCACCAAAGATGCGTTGCGTGTCTGCAGATCTCCCCTTTTTTCTAACTTCCTCACATTTAAGGATTTTTTTTCAATTTTTTGGTTAATTTTGTCAAATGTTTATTTACTTGTGGGGAGGAAGATTGGTTATTTTTCATTAAATGTGTTAGATATGTACTCAAATTTTCAAAAATAAATGGCTGACATCTCTTAAAGATAAATTAGTTGAATTGGAACCGAAGTAGGAGCTTAAAGACAAAAGAGGGGTCAATAGTCATGTTCATAATGTTTGTGGTTATGTAGTGTTACATGAAATTTTATATGATCTCTATTTTTTAAGAAATGTGATATGGACTCTTATCTATCTACAACTAAAATTTGGAGGTGTGACTCACAACACAACTAATGGTATCAACACATCTTAAAGATAAATTAATTGAATTGAAAGTAAAGTAGGAGCTTAAAGATAAAAGAGGGGTCAATAGTCATGCAGATAAAATTTGTGGTCATATAGCCGTTACATGAAATTTCATAGGATCTCCATTCTTTAAGAAATGTGATGGACTCTTATCTATCTACAACTAAAATTTGGAGGTGTGACTCATCATACAACTAATGGCATCAACACATCTTAAAGATAAATTAATTGAATTGAAAGCAAAGTAGGACATTAAAGACAAAAGAGGGGTCAATAGTCATGCCGATAAAGTTTGTGGTCATATAGTCGTTACCTAAAATTTCATAGGATGTTCATTCTTTAAGAAATGTGATGGACTCTTATCTATCTACAACTAAAATTTGGAGGTGTGCCTCATCGCACAACTAATGGTATAAACGCATTTTAAAGGTAAATAAATTAAATTGGAAGCAAAGTAGGACCTTAAAGACAAAAGAGGAGTCAATAGTCATGCGGATAAAGTTTGTGGTCATATAACCGTTACATGAAATTTCATAGGATCTCCATTTTTTAAGAAATGTGATATGAATTCTTATCTATCTATGACTAAAATTTGGAGGTATGACACATCGTACAACTAATGGTATCAACACATCTTAAAGATAAATTATTGAATTGGAAGCAAAGTAGGACATTAAAGACAAAAGAGGGGTCAATAGTCATGCAGACAAAGTTTGTGGCCATATCGCAGTTACATGAATTTTCATAGGATCTCCATTTTTTAGAAATGTGATATGGACTCTTATCTATCTATATCTAAAACTTGGAGGTGTGACTCACTGTACAAATAATGGCATCAACACAGCACACGAAAAGTGTCTTTAAAAATGATTTTCTTAAGATTTAAGTAGAATATTATCATGGAATCTCTTATAGTTGAACTAAAAATATCATTTGTTACTAGAAAATCATATTTTTATTTAAAATATAACTTGTATGCAACTTATATGATCTCAATACCTTTTGGTAACTATAAATCTTGTTATCTCTAATTTTCCTATCCAACACAAATGATCCAATAGTTGAACACATAATACTATTTATTGTTATTAAAACAACACAATCTTATTTAAACTACAACTTTAATTCAACCTCAAATGATCATAAAACTTTTTTATAGCTTTAACATTTTATAATAATATACAAGGTATTTATTGTATTCACTTTTACATTTCTCACATGACAAACATATAATATGAAGTACTCCAATGCATAGACATTGTCACCCACTAGTTGAACACAAAACAATAGTATTTGTCTACATAACAACAATACTTGCTTACATGAACACCTTATTTTATAAATGGCACTTATATTGGATAATTATGTTATTTTATGTTAAGCAAAAAAAAAATATTTCAGTTGTTAATGAATATATTTATGATTTTTATATGACATTCATAAGTTCTCATGCCTTCATGTAAGAGCCCATCTTGACAAAAAATAGTCATTTGTTGATTTACGTATGAAATAACTATTGATTATATAGTATAAATTTGTTGCAAGACTAAATCCTATAACCATGGGTACTATACCAATAACTCAACTATTGGCTTCTCTCCCCTAGACACATGGCTCTAATAAGGAAAAAAACTACCAATTGAAAGAGTGTAGATCACATAAGGGAAATTATTGTAAAGTTAACAAACTAAGATAAAAAGCATAAAAATATCATTACATCACAAGGGCCACACCACTAATAGGAGGGTCTGAGTCTACCCCATCAAGGTTATCACACCTGCCACTTTCTAAGGCTACCACACTCCAAATGTTCCCACCCATCATTAGCAATAATTTCATCATCTTTCAAAAACCCCCTATGTTTGATTTTGAAGAAATATTGGTGAAGGAATAACAAGCACTAATGGAGGGAATTTTCCCTAATTAGGAGGGAGCCACCTACACTACTGAGAAGATACAAAAGTGCGACGCAAAGGTGGATACCACCAACTTTGGTAGTTAGAAAGCTAAGACAAAAGTAATTCCAACTAGATTGTTGTCCTATATGTGATAATAGAGGCAAAGTGGTGGCTCTTCAACAATTATCTCAATGGCGATGTGAGGACTCTAAGTGGTTGTATCTTTATTCCCAATAAGGCACTTAGTACAAGAAGATGATGAAAGTGGAAGCTTGACCACCATGCAAGGGGAATTCCTCCAATAGTTTAGCAAAGTTTAGAGATGTTGAAGCTCCAAAGCAACCTTGTTGCCTTGAACTTGGATTTGCATGAGCCCATTAGATATCACTATCAACTTGGAGGGAGTAGTAACATTGTTGTTCACAATAGAATTAGGAAAAATAGCATAATTTATATCTTTACAAATAGAAAAAGGAAACTCTAATTGAAATGGTGTGAAAAGGGGGGGATCCCAAAATAGGGTGTCCTAGGTCTTTCATGCAAAGAACTAAGGAACTAAATATATCCATCTTCCCACAATTTCATTAAACCTAAGAGATTGCAAGGTGTAGAGATTGACTATCAACCCTAAGGTGAGCCAATCAGACCTGAATCTCTAGGTTCCTTAGGAGAGTAGGATTTGGAACTAAATGAAAATGATTTGATGCAACTAAACCCAATGAACAATATGACCTAGATGATAATATGCAAGATCTTGAAGCTACAGGAATCAAATTTCCAGCTTGTAGGCAGATTTGAGAAGGGTCTGCACACATGTACTTGGCACCAAAAGCCTGTTCCAATATCTGTTGAAGGAAAGGTTTTCCCTACAGTGAATGAGTCCTGGTAGGCCTTTCTAGAACTGTAAAAACTGAATTTGTAGCCCTTTGTCTACACTTTTCTCCTATACCTACAAATCTTTATTCCTGGATTTGTACCTGCAATAAATCTTCAACAAAAAATGCTTGTTTGTTTGTATGGGGGTTTGCCTCGGTCAAACCCCAAGTTTGGTAATTAAATCTTGATAAATGATAAAAATATGATAAATGATAGTATGTAAGCCCTAACCTTAAGGGAATCTAAGGTTTTTATGAGCTAAAATGCAAAGAAACCTTACTCAAGTGCATTAAAGTATGATTCTGAAATGATGAATGGTAAAGATCCAATTAGAGAGAAGCCATTACACCCCAAATAAATCTGAAACATAATGATAACTTGTTGTACATTGCTAATAGAATGAAGCTTGAAGATTGTAACACTAGAAAACAAGTCATTAGGGTATGAGAAATAGCTAAATGCATCTCCCAAACCTAGAATCCATCATGTTCCACCATTGGCATGAGCCTTCAATCATAAACAATGCTTGATCAAAGCTTGAAAAATGAGCTTGAAGACCTACAAATACACATGATGTTGCTCCAAGACTTCAAATTTTCTTGCTTTCTTGCTCTTCAAAATCTCTTTTCTTGATCTCCTAGTCTCTTTTCTCTTGTTGTTCTCTTCATTAGTTTGAAATGGTCAAAGGACTAGGCTTTATAGGCTTCTTCTCCAATTTCCCAAATATTAGATCCTGATAGCCAACATTCACATATGAAATTTGAATCATTAAATACCACCAAAAACATATTAAAAAATGAGACCTAGGACCTAAGGAGGACCCATCTATAGGGAAAATGGGTCCTAGCCCAAAATTCCAGGACACACATTCTTTAATGTGTTTTAATTATTGATTACATCAATTGAATACAGGTTCTTCTTTCGAAAAACAAGAAAAATAAGGCTTTGGGATGCATAATAAAGGGACTTAGGGCCTATTTAGAAAGGTTGAAAATGCATAAATGTGAGGTCACTAAAATAGGTCCAAATTAAGAGTGAAATTGTACTATCACCTACAAGGGAGTACAATTTCCTACACTACATTTAGCCCCCACTTTAGCGGTCATATGGCACTACGTGCATATGCAAGGTAAAGTAAAATATTCTTCATAAAAGGATACTCATATGGATATTGTAATTCATTTGTGAATGAGGAGAATGAAGTCCCCAAATGTAGTTATATGCAAAACCACAATATTAGGAACCGTACCCTACAAAACCGATTCATTAGTAGTTCAAAAACATGTCAAACTTCTATGGAGAATCAAATTCGAGGGTAGATGTATGTCCCCCTAATTCTGCTTGCTTTATGGAAGTGGAATCATGGTAGTAATCTAACCTCATTGAATTGGTAGGTTGAAATGCTTATGATAGGGCTATGATATCACAACACCATCTATCAATAAACATTAGATGAGATTGGGGATGAAGCTGTGAATCCAACACAACAAATGACATTGAAAACAGAGTTCACTAGCCCCCATTATGGTGATTAGAGTGAAATGTACTATTGATAAACTTTACTATATGTTAGTGAAAAATCATATTTTGAATATCATTTTGACATACCATTTGGAGATCACCTTGTTGCAAAGGAGTGAAGATGTTGAGCCGATGACCCTATGAGCCCCCGAGACTAAAGGTTCTATGATCCAGGATTGCAAACAACGACATCTCATAGGAGGTGAGTTTGTTGTACCTTATCTCGTTGATTTTCCTTTATATTTTCTATTGTTTGCACACTTTTCCAAACATTTGGAGGACCCCTATCCCAAAATGGCAACCCTATCCCATTTTGGGTATAACGCCCAAGGGTAGTTTTTCTTTATTGTTATTTGTTTGGTTGACGATTTTTTTTATGTTACTGATGATTTTCTTCTTTCAGATTCTTCCACGTGCCCAACAAAGATTAGGAGGACATTTGTTCTCTTTCCTCCGAGAGTGGGTTACCCGATTGACTGAGGAGGAGGTGGGGACTCTGCATTACTAGATTATTTTAGATATATCTCATGTCACCCATGATATATCATGATGCGATGTTGATGGCGTTGGTGGAGAGGTGGGATTCAGATAGTTGTACATTTTATCTCTTGATCGGGGGGATGACAATGACACTTAAGGATATACATTGAATCTTTAGGATACCCATCTAGGGTGAGACCATCCACATGGAGGAGTTTTGCACACATCGACAAATGAAGCACTTGAAATTTAGTACTATATCGGTCGCCATGTTGCGCTTGAGGATATTCAGGCTTGCATCGAACTCAAATGGCTTCCATATGCTTACTCACCATTACTTCAACAGATTATGTTAGTGACTATGGCACTAGCACTTCTTCCTAATGGATGAGGAACACACCTCGAGGGATGCCTCATTCATACTATTCATGATATGGAGTAGCATCAAATTATATATGCATGGGGTGCAGTGTTCTAGCTCATATGTATTATGATCTTGGTCGATTTGTGTATTTGAGCTTTATAGCATAGTGCATTATACACTCCTTTAGGTGTGGGACTTCAAGCATATCACATGCACTATACCTACCAATTTTCCTACCACGATAACCCATGGTTATCCAAGATCATATAGCTATACACTAAGACAAGGCTGGCAGTGCAGAGATCTTTTACACTAGAGTTTGGTTTGATCACCTAGAGGAGGATAATATCTCATGGAGATCTTACAGAACCATACCACAATGGTCGGATCATACACGAAAACTGACCAAGATACAGTAGGATAGATTGTTTCTTGGACACCATGACTATATTGTTATGCCATTTTATTATGATCACATCATGCGTCAATTTGGGCAGGCTCAGGTGGCACCAAGGCCACAACCTACATATTTGAGAGTTGTACAAAGTGGTTCTAGGCCAGGAGACATCCATCATCCTACCATCGACAATGTTTATTTCAACGACTCAGATGATGAGGACCAGGATGCACCCCCAACAACAAATTTGGATGAGGTGGGCACCACTATAGGATATGAGAGATGGTGGACGAGAACACGACCTTCAAACGTCTTTCTTGACGATCATCCTGTAGGTCGCGATGGACCTCTTCCAGGTCCTAGAGATGAGAGAGAGGACACAGTCATGGATGGAGATACTACAAATGAGGATGAGAGGATAGAGGATATAGAGGAGGATCGGTAGCCTATAGAAGAGGAGCCAATAGAGGCCATGGATGCCCCCGAGGAGAGATAGACATCTCGTCCTCGCATCACTCGAGCACAAAAAACAAATACAGCCAATACCTCATCCCATGAGTGTGGAGAGTGTAGTTGTGCTGCACATACCACCCTTCCTACACATGTGAGGAGTCCTAATAGGGAAATTACTGTATCCTATTGAGATCCTAACTAGCAGGCTGGAAATCCAAGTGATGATATGTGATTTATCTTTTAAGTTTTTGGTTATGCATTTCTTATGATGTATAGTGTTCTAACTTATGTTATGTTTCATTCCTTGCAACGGGTACATGAGAGTGGCTAGACTTCTTTAGTCGAGTCACTATAGACATGACACCAGCTATGTCCCCACACTAGGTGACACGAGCAAAGCATAGGCCATCACCTACCACGGGGCTCCATGCTCACCTATTCGATCCCTTAGCAAGGTAGAGGATAACTTATGAAGATGCTATGAGGACCATTGAGGATTTCAGAGCTAGAGAGGAGGAGTATAGAGCTATGTAGGAGGAGATTAGAGTTTCCTATGAGGAGCTTCGAGCCACTCGAGATCCTTCTGAGAGCGAGGCATTTGCCTTCATGCAATCAAAATTCATTAGGGTACAGATGGAGCCTGCTACAATATGAGTGGATAGGGATCAGATAGATCAGGAGCACGTTGCCACTTTCGTTCATGAGGGTATAGCTTTAGGCGAGGTTCAGGGCTTACAGATGAGATCCATGAGTCGTTCACAATCCACTATCTCTCAACAAGCACCACTAGTACTAGGCCTGGTAGCCATAGGCCTCTCTAGATGTATTTATGTTGTATTATACCACATTTTGTTATCGTGGTGACCATGTATAGAAACCTTATGATTGTTATATATATATGAGCATGTTTTTATGTTGCTTTGAATTAGATGTCAATGTGATCTATTGAACAATCTATGTAAAATTATTTAATAAATGGACCTCCACGATCTAATGTTATGTGATCTAACCTAAACACTTATGTTTACTTAGATACTACATTTTGATTAAGTGAAATTGTGTTAAACTAAATTCCTTTATGATCTAATTTTGGAAATTAAATAATGTAATGATCTAATTTAATACAACACACATATAATTGAATGAATAGCATGTACCAAAGAGAGTAATAATTCAAACTAATGAAAAATTACTCCAGATAATTCAAGACACACCATTTTTTTTTAAGAATGAAGCAATGTGAGATAAAATAGAAAACTATCTACTTAATCTAACAACATGCTTTAATATTCATACTATTCAAAAGAATTGTTAAGTGTGATATATGTGCAAATGTGCAGTGTTTTAGGCTCTTTTAGAGGTGTACCATCCATTTATGTTAATGTATACACTCCAGACCTATAACTTTCATCAATTAAATCTAGGGGCCTAACCAATTCAAACTAAACTTTCCTTTTTCACCCGAAGCGACATTAACATTGCATTAATTTTCATATATCACCAAATCCCCTTTGTTAAATGAGCGAGGAATGACATGATCATTGTAACTACGCTACATTCTTTTGGAATAAGCTTGGAGATTCTCGAGAGCATTTATGCACTGTTCGTCAAGCATTTCAAGTTGTTGTAATCAATGTTCTATATAGGTGTTACTATCAATAAGGCCCCTAAGAGAAATTCTCAATGAACAAATTTCTAACTCCAAAGGCATTATTGCATCCACACTATAGATAATGTTATAAGGTGTATTTCCTATAGATTTTCAAATACTTGTGTGATAAGCCCATAATGCATAATACAATTGAGTGTGCTAATCCTTGTTATGTTTACTTACTATTTTTCTTAATATTTGTTTAAGAGTTTTGTTTGTTTCTTTTGCTTGACCATTAGATTGTGGGTAATATGGTGTTGAAAAATGATGTTGAATGTGAAATATGTCCAAGAATTTCTTTACTTCATTTTTCTTAAATGGTGTACCATTATCTAAAACTAATGCGGAAGGAAGACCAAATCTAGCAATAATGTTTTCCAAAATAAAACAACTCGACAGTCATGGAGCGAAGAGGAATAGCTTCTACCCACTTCATCAAGTAATTTGTTACAATAATTATAAACTATGTCCAGAAGAGCAAGGAGGAGAAATATTTCCAATGAGATCCAAACCCCAAACCGAAAATGGCTAAATAGGAAATTGGGCATGAAGTGTGGAAGCAAAAGCATGAACCAAATTGTTGTGCTCTTAACACTTGTGACATTTCTTGACATGATCAAAACAATCTTGTTTCATGTTTTTCCAATAGTATCCTATGCAAATTAACTTTTGAACTAATGATCTTTCACCAAAATTCCCCCTGCAAGCACACACACAAGCTTCCTCAAGGGATATAAGAATTTTCGATTGTTTAAGACATCGAAGCAAAAGACCATTAAAGGATATTCTATATAAGACATTTGCTAGGATTATATATCTAGTTACAAGTTTCTAAATACGAGCTCTAGTGTTTTTAGTAGTTGGTTCAGGAAAGGTACCCTCTTTTAAATAATTAAATATTAGTGAGTATCATTCTCTAGAGGCTTCAATATTCACAACTAATTCATCTCTGATCTTTTCATCTATGGATGATTTTGTGATTATGTGGACTATGAATATAAAGTCCATGAAAAGATCCTCGAGAGAAACAAGGGAAGCAACACTTGACATTGCATGTGCATGTTGATTATCCTTTTGTGGGACAATATCAATTATGTAAGATTCAAAAGCGTTCTAGCAATGTTTGTTGGATGTTGTTGATATGTGGTTGTCATTGATTTCAACACTATTAGCATTAATGTCATTAGAAGTTGTATATGTCGAGGATATTGAGAAAATTGTAATAAAGTAAGTTGTAGGTTGTCGGTGGTGCAATGAAGTTCAGTATGTTGGCTAGCTCAGTACGTTGATGATCAGAGGTTGTGGATTAAATGGTTTGTTGTCGAGTATATCTAGTTTATCCACATTAAGTTTCAGAGGTTCACATGAGAATTTGATCGAGTTATGAGTATCAGTGTTCTGACAGTTGTTTAGTTGTTCTAGTTGGTGTTCCCGAATGAAGATTATGTGATTTTGGTAATCTAAGCTGTTGTGAATCCTTCTGTAGTATTTCATGATTCTTGTGGATGTTTCTAGATCATGCTCTATCTTTGTTGTACGTCTGCATGGATCGTTGTGCTCGCGATTGGATATTTCCTCTTGTGTTCATGTTTTTCATGTTCATGGCCAACAAGGTGATTGTAGCGTGTTGTGGATCTTCCAGGAATTATTATTGAAGGTGTTTCATGTTCAAGGATGTTGTTTTGGGTTGTCACTATATTGTGGCCAACTTTGGTTGATTCGCATTGCAGATTGTTTATTGATTTGGGCTGACAGTTTGTATTCATTTTATATTTTATTGAGTTGACATGTAGATGATGTTATTCTTGGTTGCATATATATAAGAGCAATTGTTTTATCATTTGAATATATGTGTGAAGTGAAGTGTGGGAGTCATGTGTGTGAATAAAGTTCTAATATTTCGAACGCAGAAGTAAAGTGTGAAGAGTGAGCAAATTTTTTGTCCTTAATCAGAACTGTAATCAAGCATGAGCATATGCTATTTTTTTAGTTCAATCCTGAGGATTTAATCTGAATCTTTCTGTAAGACAGTGTGTCTTCTTTTGCACAGTAAACCTTGTTGTAATTGAGCAGTGAGCTCTAAGCAGTGTGCCTGAATGCATGTGCATTCCCATTTATTCTCTTATACTTTTAACAGGGTATAATCTTGTGGACTAACCTCCACCGTGGTTTTTCCCCTAACAAGGTTTCCATGTAAAAATATTGGTGTTATGTGTATTTTTGATGTGGTGATGATTTATGTTTTCATGTTTATTCATCAGATCTGAGAATAAGGTTAATAAGTTTAAATTTTTGTGATAACTGATTCACCCCCCTCTTAGTTGTTTGCCCTTGTGTTGCCAACAATTGGTATCAGAGCAGGTTCCTTGGAAGAAGTTTAATAGCTTGAGGTGATCTGGGATGGCGACATATAAGAAGGATAGTCCAAGATTTGATGGAACAAATTATTCTTTGTGGAAGACTCGAATGGAGTGTCATCTGAGATGCATTGGTGAACCTTATTTGAACATTACAAAGAACAGATATATCATTCCACAAAATGGTCCTTCTTCTACAAGTGAGATTAAAGATGTTGAGTACAATATTAGGGCTAAGGAAGCATTGTTGAGTGCTCTGACTGATTCTGAGATGACAAATGTAATGGAGCTGAAGACTGCTTATGAGATCTGGAAAAAGTTGGAAACTTTGTATGAAGGTGATGCGCATGTGAAGATTGCTAAGTTGCAAAGTCTGAAAGGGAAATATGAAAAACTAAGAATGGGTGAAGATGAGAACATCATTGCTTTTATGCAGAGAGTGAATGAACTTGTGTGTAATATTAGATGTGCTGGAGGAACATTGGAAGAATTAGAGATTGTTGCTAAAGTGCTCAAATCCTTGCCTACTGCATACAAACACAAAGTTGCTACTAATGAGGAGATCCAGACTATGATAAATGTAACAAGAGACATGTTGAATGGTAAGCTTGCAACTTTTGAGTTAAGTGAGTTTGGTGATTCTCTTCCTAAGATAGAATCTACATTCAAAGCTACTACCTCCAGAAAAGATAAGCAGAGATATGATCCGGGAGAAATTTTTGTTGGTGTGAATAAGTCTTGTACCTATTTTATTCCTTTACTAGGGACTTAGGGGACTTAATTCACATGTTAAGTTTACTTAGGATATTAGTTGTATCTTCTAGAAGTCTTAGTTGTCTTATCTAGACTTTACACTTTCCTAGGTTAGTTGTCTCATGTGATAGGATTAAGACACCTGTCATGATCTTGTCTTATCCTATCTCTCATCCTTGCCTTTATAAGCAAGGAATCTCTAGCATATTTTACATTGCATTGTATAGTATTGCATTTATCATATTGTATCATATTGCAATCTTTGTTTGGTGGAATAACATCTTCCATTGTTGCTTCTCTCTATCTCTTGTGGAGGTTCTTTGGTGTTGCAGATTGAAGATCTTGGGTTGATCACTTCAACATGATATCAGAGCTTTGAATCTGGCAAGCCCCTTCCATTTCTTTATTAGAGAGTTTCCATCAATTTCTATTATGATTTGAGTTTCTTGTATCTTATATTGCATGTATGCATTTTGGTGAGATCTAGTGATTGCAACACTTTTGGCTATAGTGGTAGTATTTAAGGTTGTCCCATTGCGTCCAGGAGGCTCGAAAAAGTCAAATTTGGCTTTTGTTTCACTCAATTTCGTCACCATTTGCAACTTTGGCAAAGAAAGGTTTGGAGCTTAGATCTAGTGAACAACTTTTTACATGAGCTTTTTTGGCAAAAAATAAGTTTGCCATTGTGTCCGGGTGGCCATTTCCAAATTTTTTGATATATAATTTGCCTATATTCGGCAAAAGTTGTTTTCAGGGCAAAAACAAATTAGCAAAGGAGGTCGTACAGCCCCCTTGCATAGATACGCATCGTCGTCAAAAAAAAAAAATTAAAAAATTGAATTTCTCCTTTTTATCAGGCAGTTTCTTTTTTAAAAAATTCAATATATATATATATATATATATATATATATATATATATATATATATATATAATATATAATTAGCCTCTAAGCGCTTAGCTTTAAAGCGTTACACAAGGGCTTCAAAGCCCGCGACAAAATATCACACCAAAACCATCGGTGGCATTATCCACCACCACCATTCCGGCCTCGGTAATCGCCCCGCCGCGAATTGATCGCAGTGATCAGCAGGATATAGCCGCTAGTTTCATAACTGCCCAAAGTTTTGTTAGTCTGCCGCGCGGCCACGTGAGTGACCAAGTGCTAGCCCCCGAGGGCTTATTGCTCATGTTTAGTGTTCGAGGTGCTTTTTTCAGGCCTTTTTTCAATTTTGCATAACTTTTCGCCACAGCGTCAAAATTTTCACAAATAAGATATCGTCGGAAAGCTAGTTTGACAAAATTCGCAATGGTGCAGGTGATTTTTCTATATTTTGACATTTTTTGCCAGTTTTTTCAACTTGAAGGTACAAGTGCATTTATTGCTTGTTCTTGGCATAACTTTTGCAAAGTCAAAATTTGGCAAACTTTGTTTTGAAATTGCTCAGAAAATCGCAAGGAATCTGTTTGTAACCTCTGTTTTCAATTTTTGAAAGCTTTTTTTTCTAAAAATTGTAAAAAATCACCGTGTGTTATAAATGATTGATTTGAGCTTGTCACTTGTAAAAATTGCAAAATTTCTTCATTGTAATTTGCTGGGGGGGTTGCAAAATCAATTTTAATACATTCTGGGGGGGTGAAAGGCACAATTTAAGTGCCACATTGTCTTCTTTCTTTTGGTGTTCATGGCGGATCTAGGGAAAATTGAACCACTCACTCCACACAATTATCATGCATGGAAGCTAAAAATGACTCAATTGTTACAATCTAAGGGTCTATGGCCAATGTTAGATGCAGAACAACCTAAATTTACAAGGGATTGTGAAAAAATTGTCCATAGATGCAAAATGGATGAAGCAAAAGGGCTCATTGGCTTACATGTATCTAATAATTTGTTGTTTCATATTTCAAAGTGTAAAACACCTAAGAATGTTTGGGATAAACTTGAAGAATTGTATGGAAAATCAAATCAGTTTCGAGTCTTACAACTTCAAGCAGATCTACAATCACTCTCTCCATATGCATTTCCTTCAATTCAAGATTTCCTTGCACAATTCAAGTTGATTTTGTCACAGTTGAAAGGATGTGGGCAAGATAAATCTAGTGATGAATGTATCTTCTTGATTCTGTCTAAGTTAAAGGGCCCTTATCAAGCGTTTTCTTCTACTTTCTATTCAACTATGGATGCAATGGGGAAAGATTACAAAATTCCTACATTTGAGTTGTTTTGTGAGCGTCTTACTAGGGAGGAGGCCAAGTTGATTCAGTTGGATGCCTTACCTAATTCTAAGAATCATGCTCTAATGGCTCAATCATCCAAGGGTAAAGGAAAGAACAAGAAGAAGCCTAAAGCAGAATCATCTTCAGGTAGTGAAAATCCCTCCAAACCAAAGTCGAAGAACAATTAGAAGTCCACTCCATCTCCTTCTCCTTCTACCTCTCGAGATTCTTCTTCCAAGTCCAAGAAAAAGAAAGGAGAACCTTGTTCATTTTGTGGAAAAACTGGGCATGATGCAACTCATTGTTTTAAGAGATTGGAAGCCTTGGAGGAAGCTACGAAAAAGCACAACATTTCAGTGGATAAACCTTCTTCCATGGGCAAAGGGCAAGCTCTTTCAGCATGGGCCACTCATTCATCTTCAGAAAGTTGGATTCTTGATCCTAGTGCTTCTCATCACATGACCAATTCATGTGATCTTGATTCCATTGTTCATACTTCTACTTCTCTGATTGCAGTTGGGAACTCTTCTCATATTCCAGTTTTGGGGACAGTTGAGTTTACTCCACAGAATGTGACTATCAGACAGTTGTAGGATCCTAAGAAGGTTGTTGCTACAGGGATAGTTGATCATGAGAACCATTTGTATCAATTTGATGGATTTGAGTCTTCATCGGGTTCATGTTTTGTTGCTCATATTGATTCAATGAGCAAGCTTTGGCATGAGAGATTTGGGCACTTGAACTATAGATATCTTTAGCAGATGCAAGCACATAACTTAGTGGTTGGTCCTCCTAAGATCACTTGCACGGATGGTGTTTTTCAAGGTTGTGTTCTTGGCAAGCTACATCAAGATCATTTTCCTAAGGGTCATGCTACACGTGCAACCACACCCCTTGAGTTGGTCCATAGTGATCTCATGTCATTCCCAACTCCTTCTTTTTTAGGGGCTAAGTATGTGCTAACATTCATTGATGATTTTTCCTACCAGACATGGGTCTATTTTCTGAAGCTCAAGAGTGAAGTCCTCACCAACTTCAAGACCTTCAAAACATTTGTGGAGAAGCAGTCAGGTATTTCTCTTCGACAAATACACATAGATAATGGGGGTGAGTATGTCAATCAGGCATTTCAGGATTTTTGCAGTGAGCATGGTATTCTTCATCAACACACAGTACCTCACACTCCTCAACAGAATGGTGTGGCAGAGAAAAAGAACATGACTCTCAGGGAAATGGCCAATTGTATGATTCAATCTAGGTCCATGGCTCCAACTTTTTGGGCCGAATCTGTCAATTGTGCCAACTATATTCAGAACCGTATGCCCTACAAAGCAGTGCGTAATATGACCCCTGAGGAGGCTTGGTCTCATCGCAAGCCTAATGTATCCTTCTTCAAAGTATTTGGTAGTGAGGCTTGGGCATTCATTTTGAATGGTCGGCCTAAATCCATGGAGAAGAAGATTCAGCAATACATCTTTGTTGGATATTGTGAGGATGTGAAGGCATACAGATTGTTTGATCCTGACACACAAGAGGTTCATTTCCGACGTGATGTTCAGTTTGTTGAGACCTTCACCCAGCCAGATCCTCCTTCGACTTCTTCTTCATCACAAACTACTCATTTTTCTTCAGTTGATGATGCTTTGTTACTTGAGGAAGATTTTGATGATGGTCTTGATGCACCTCCTCCTCATTCACCCACTAGGCCACAATGGGCTCGAGTTACTCTTGAGGAGGCTGGTCCTCTTGTTGGTGATCCCACAGAAACTCGCCGCACTCATTCTCAGACTTCAAGAATCAGTCTTTTGAGTCATGCAGTTTTAGATGATCCTCAAAAGTTTTCAAATGCGTCAGGTATTCTAGAGTGGGATAGTGCTATGGTTGATGAGTATTCTTCTTTGATGAAGAACCATACTTGGGATCTTGTTCCTCTTCCTAGGGGAAGAAATTTGGTTCGGTGCAAGTGGGTGTATCATACCAAGTATGCAACAGATGGTTCCATTGACAAGTACAAGGCTCATCTTGTTGCAAAGGGGTTTTCTCAGGTTGAAGGAATTGACTATTCTGAGACCTTTGCTCTTGTTGCCAAGATGGATTCTATTCACCTTGTCCTTACTATAGCTGCATCTCAGGGATGGTTAGTATATCATATGGATGTGAAAATTTCCTTCTTGCATGGGGATCTTCATGAGGAGATCTATATGGAGCAACCACTAGGTTTTTTGTAGGACCCTTCACTTGTTTGCAGGCTTCGACATTCATTGTATGGTCTCAAACAGGCCCCTAGGGCTTGGTATGAGAAGATGGATAGTTTCTTGCTTGCTTCCGGCTACACTCGCTACCATTCTGACCCCACAGTTTATACTCAATACATGGAGAGGATCTACTCATACTTGTGCTCTACATGGATGATTTGATTCTCATAGGGAGTTCTACTTCCATGATTCAGAGTACACAATGAGAATTGATGGAGCGATTTGATATGACCGACCTTGGTCTTTTGCATTACTTCCTTGGTCTTCAGGTTCATTAAACTCCTGAGGGGATCTTCATTTTCCAGAAGAAGTATGCTCTTGATTTTCTTCAGAGGTTTGGCATAGCTAATTGCAAGCCTGCTCTACTCCATTCTAGTCAGGTGTTGTACTGTCTACCAATTGCACTACTCCTACAATTGATCCTACTATATATTGGCAGTTGGTTGGTAGTCTTTTATATTTGACACAGTCATCTTGATATTTCCTTTATGGTTGGACTTGTCTCTCGCTTCTCACAGGAGCCTCATGAGAGTCATTGGAAGGCCGCCAAATCTATCTTGAGATGCATTCAGGGCACTACTCATTTTGGCATTCACTACACTTCAGGTGCATCTCAAATAGTGGGCTTCACTGACTCATATTGGGTTGGTGACGTCAATGATAGGAAGTCTACTTTTGGCTTTGTCTTTTGCCTTGGTTTTGGTCTGACTGCATGGTCATGCAAGAAGCAGACTGTTATTGCATTATCATCGATAGAGGTTGAGTATCGAGGTGCAGTGTTGGCTAGTCAGGAGGTTTTGTGGTTTTGTTAGTTGATGACTGAGTTTGGATTCCCTTCGACTCAGCCCACTACTCTTTGGTGTGACAATTAGAGTGCCATTCATATCTCTCGCAACCCAGTGGAACATCAGCGTACTAAGCATATTGAGATCCACATGCACTTCATCAAGCAGCTCATCCAGGATGGTGTTCTCAGCTTGGAGTATTTGCCTACAAATCAACAGGTTGCAGACATCTTCACTAAACCTTTGGAATTGCCTCGTTATCTTCAGTTGCGATTGATGCTTGGGGTGAAGGAAGTTTTCATTGGGGGGTTTTGAGGAGCCCTCCTTCCTTCATTAGTTTTTTAGCTTTCTTTGTAGCTTTTTCTCTCTTTTGGAGAGGAGTTTTCTCCCACTAGATTTTTCTCCTTTTCTCTGCTTATGAGAGATTTTTTGTTTTGTACATGGGTACCTCATCAGGCCTAGTTGTCAAGACCCATATTTTGCATGTTTGCATTGCTTTGTTCCTCCCTAAGTTGCACTTAAGGGGGGGTGTTGGTGTGAATAAGTTTTGTACCTAGTTTATTCCTTTACTAGGGACTTTGGGGACTTAATTCACATGTTAAGTTTACTTAGGATATTAGTTGTATCTTCTAGAGGTCTTAGTTGTCTTATCTAGACTTTACACTAACCTAGGTTAGTTGTCTCATGTGATAGGATTAAGACACTTGTCATGATCTTGTCTTATCCTATCTCTCATCCTTGCCTTTATAAGCAAGGCATCTCTAACATATTTTGTGTTGCATTGTATAGTATTGCATTGATCATATTGTATCATATTGCAATCTTTGTTTGGTGGAATAGCATCTTCCATTGTTGCTTCTCTCTATCTCTTGTGAAGGTTCTTTGGTGTTGCAGATTGAAGATCTTGGGTTGATCACTTCAACAATTTCTTCTTGAAACTTGTCCAAGTATGAGTAGGAAATGAGAGAGATTGAAGAAGAAAGAAAGCTAGATGAGCTTGAAGCACTTCTTTTCAAGAGAGTACCCAGAGGAGAAGGTAAGTATAAAGGGAAATTGCCTCTTAAATGTTTTTCATGCAATAAGATGGGTCATTTTACCTCAAGGTGTCCAGAAAGAGTTCCTCAGCCAAGACCTAACAAGCATAGATTCTAAAGAAAGTGTTATTATGCTGCTGATGAAGGTGTGACAGATGATGAATTTAATAAAGGGAATGCAAGTGAAGATGAATGGGTATTTATTGCTATCAAGGAAAATGATCTAGTACCTACTAAATCTACTAGTTGCATGAATGTGGAGAAAGCTCTGGCAACCAGAATTGAAGAAAATGATGAATGGGTGATTGACAGTGGATGCTCTCATCACATGATAGGTGATAAAAGTAAATTTGTGAGCTTGGAAAAGTATGATGGTGGTGTTGTAAAATTTGGTGATGACAAAGCTGGTGTAATATGTGGCAGAGGATCCATTTCTCTTGATGGTAAGAATAATACTGATGTTGTCCTATATGTGGAAGGTTTGAAGCATAATCTTTTAAGTGTTGGACAGATGGTTGACAAGGGATACAATCTTCAATTCAAGGATGGAAAGTGTAGAATATTCAGGAATTTTGGAAATGTGATTGCATCTGGTACAAAAACAAAAGGTAATATCTTTCACTAAATGTTGCTAGTAAAAGTTGTCTGATTGTTCAAGTTGATGAAAGTTGGTTGTGGCATAGGAGATTGTGTCATGTAAACTTTGACAATATTATCAAGATAAGTTCTACTTAGACTGTGAGAGATCTTCCTAAGTTGATAAAGCCTACTAATACCATATGCAAGGAATGTCAGTTAGGGAAGCAAACTAGAGTTTCATTTCAGAGCAAACAACATTGTTCAAATGAAGTGTTGGAGCTTGTGCATACTGATCTGTGTGGTCCTTCTAGAGTCAGAAGTCTACAAGGAGACAGGTATTTCATGTTACTCATTGATGATTATTCGAGATTGATGTGGGTTGCTTTCTTAAGGGAAAAATTGGAAGCTCTTGAAAAATTCAAGATTTTTAAGGCTAAGGTTGAGACAGAGATAGGTTTGAAAATTAAATGTTTGAGATCAAATAGAGGTGGTGAATTCATTTCTGGTGAGTTTAATTCTTTTTGTGAAGAGCATGGGATAAAGATACAATTATCTGCCCCATGGACCCCTCAGCAAAATGGAGTTGTGGAAAGGAAGAACAGGATAGTTCTAGATGTTGCTAGGACTATGATGCTGGAAGGAAATGTTCCTCATATCTACTGGAGAGAAGTTGTGAGTATTGTTGTGTACACTCTCAATCAGGTATATATCAAAGGTGATACCGATAAGACCCCTTATGAGCTATGGTTTGGTCATAAGCCTACTGTTAGATACTTCAAAAAAATTGGGAGTAAATGTTATATCAAAAGAGATGAAGATATAAGAAAGTTTGATGCTAGAAGTGATGAAGGTATCTTTCTTGGTTATTCTACTAAAAGTAAAGCCTACCGGTGCTTCAATAAGAGATTGATGAAAGTAGTTGAAAGTGCTAATGTCAAGGTTGATGAAGACATAGTTAGACCATCCAGAACCTGTGGATATGATTCAAATGATTAGAATGTCAGTACAGTTCAGACTCAAAATCAAGTTCAGATCATTCCGGTGAATTAGAAAAATCAAGAGGAAGGAACTAGTGAAAGTGCAGAAGTGAGATCACAAGAGTCTAAAGTTCAAGAACATCCTAAGACTCCAAGGTATGTAAGACTGAATCATTCAGAAGAATAGATTATAGGTGATAAGAACAAAGGTGTTCAAACTAGGAGAAGAATTGCAGAAGAATATTTTTTGATATCAAAGACTGAGCCTAATAGTGTCAATGAAGTATGCAAAGATGAACATTGGATAGAAGCAATGAAAGAAGAGCTACTACAAATTGAGAAGAATGATACATGAATTCTTGTTCCTAGACCTAAGGACAAAAATGTAATTGGAACTAAATGGGTTTTTCGGAACAAACTGAATGAGCAAGGTGAAGTTGTTAGAAACAAAGCAAGACTGGTGTGTAAAGGATATTCACAAATGGAAGGAATTGACTTTCAAGAAACCTTTTCCCCTGTTGGTAGGATTGAAGCTGTGAGACTATTTTTGGCTTATGCTGCTTACAAAACTTTCAAGGTTTATCAGATGGATGTCAAGTCAGCGTTTCTAAATGGTGAACTGGAAGAAGAAGTGTATATTGAGCAACCTGATGGATTTCAATTGATTGATCAAGGAGATATGGTTTTCCGGTTGAAGAAAGCATTGTATGGACTTAAGCAAGCCCCAAGAGCATGGTATGCCAAATTGGATAAGTATTTGTTGAAGCTTGGATTTAATAAAGGTACTGCTAATAATAATTTGTATTTCAAGATTGATCATGATAGAGATTTGATTGTTGAAGTCTTTGTTGATGATATCATTTTTGGAGGAGATGATAGTTTGTGCATGAAGTTTTCTAATGAGATGCAGAGTGAGTTTGAGATGTCTATGGGACTACAAATTACTCAGCTAGACAAAGGGGTCTTTATATCTCAGTCCAAGTATGTGAAAGAATTGTTAAAGAAGTTTTCTATGGAAGATTCAAAGCCAATTGGTACACCTATGGTGACTAGATGTAAGTTGACTCAAGATGATGATTCTCCTAAAGCAAATCAGACTAGATACAGATCCATGATTGGTGGATTGCTTTATTTGACTCAAACTATTGTGAAGACGATTTTCAGATACTTGAAGGGGACAATTGATTTTGGCCTATGGTATCCTAAAGAAGATGACTTTACTTTGAGTGCTTTTACTGATGCTAATTGGGTAGGAGATGTGGATGACAGAAAGAGTACTAGTGATGGTCCATTTTTCTTGGGAAAGAAGTTGATTTCATGGTTAAGTAAGAAGTAAAATGCCATTTCTTTATCTACTGCAGAGGCAGAATACATTGTTGCTGCTAACAATTGTACTCAAGTATTGTGGATGAAGCAAATGTTGAAGGATATCAGAGTTGTGTATGATGAACCTATTGCTATATTTTGTGATAATTCAAGTGCAATTAATATTTCTAAGAATCTGGTGCTGCATTCAAAGACCAAGCATATATCTATCAAGTTTCACTTTTTGAGAGAGAAGGTGAGTGAAAAGGAAGTCAGATTGGAGTATGTGCCTACTAAGGAATAGATTGCAGATATCTTTACTAAGCCTTTGCCTAAGGATACTTTTGAGTGTCTCAAAGGGAAGCTAGGGGTGATTACCTCTCCTAATTAGAACTAAGGTGCATTGACTTGCATCAATCTGTGCATTTCATAGTCATATCTTGATCCAGATTGATGTTGTGGTGGCTGCTACTCAGGGGGAGTAGTCAGATGTTCATAAATGTGTTCAGAGCTTGTGTATGTTTATCTTTGTCATTGATGTCAAAGGGGGAGAAGAGTCATGTGAAAAACTGTGAATTATCTGGGGAGAAGAGTCAAAATCTAAGGAGGAGAAAATTCTAAGAGAAAGTTGGGTTGATGGTGTTTTTCACATCATGTGTTGCCATCAATGCCAAAGGGGGAGATTGTTGGATGTTGTTGATATGTGGTTTTCATTGATGTCAACACTATTAGCATTTTCTCCCCCTTAGATTTTGACTCTTCTCCCCAAATTTGTTTTAAGATTAATTGAGAATCACCGAATATATGAATGTGTTGAACACCTAAGGATAATGTTGCATGTATCCCAATAATTAAGGCCTCATACTTCGTGGTGTTGTTTTTACATAAGAAGTATAAGCGGTAAGATAAGGGAATAAGTTTTTCTAAAGGTATAACCCCTTCTCCAGAGCCAGTTCAACACTTAGAACCATCAAAATACAATTCCCATGTTTCTTCCTCTATTGTCAGCACATTCTCATCGGGAAATGAGTCATGAGTGGGTAATGCTAATGGTAATGGAGCATCGGCTAAATGGTTGGTCAAATCTTGTCCTTTAATCACTTTTGGAGAAACAAATTTAACGTCAAATTTAGTTAACAACATAACCCACTTAGCTAAACGTCCAAACAAATTTGTTTTAATAAAAAGGTGTTTCAAAGGATCAAATTTTGTGACAACATTCACCTCTACATTTAAGAAATAATATCTCAATTTACTAGTAGCAAACACCAAAGCCAAACATTATCTTTCTGTTGTTGTATATCGAGTTTCATAATCAATCAAAATTCAGCTAATGTAATAAATGGGATGTTCTTTGCAATTGTCATCTTGTTGAGACAATAATACAACTAGAGCATGATTTGATGTTGATATGTAGAGAATAAATGGTTTTCCTTGAATAGTCGGTTGCAAGACGGGAGGATTAGCTAGATACTCTTTAAAACTCTCAAAATCCTTTTGACAATCCTTATTCCACTTAGATTATGATTCTTTCTTAAGGAGTTGGGTAAAAGGAAGAGTCTGATCCACCAATGACGCAATGAAATGATGGATAGTTTGAATCTTTCCTTGTAAACTAGGCAATTGAGAAATGTTCTTAGGAGGTGGAATGTTTATTATAGCATCAATCTTATTTGTTTCCACCTTAATGCCTCTATGTGACACTATGAATCAACTTGTCAAATTCTTCTAATCCAGCACTTGTAGAAACATTTAGTCTCACTTAGACATGTTGTGAGACATCATCATTTGGATATGAACAATCTAATTAGTTGAAATGTATAGCAATCTCATCTCCACCATCACCTAATGTTACATTCAAATCCAAAGTTGCTTCCTTGAGAACTTCTAGAGATTCATTGTACCAAGATATTGGTACCGTCTTTCAAGATCCAACATATTGGTACAAATTTCTACAAGACATATCATCTTTTCTCATAGTCCCACATTGTAGATTTGGAAAACACCATTGAGAAAATAATTCTTCTTTTTTTATGATATTTATTGCATTCCTATAAAGTTTATAGGGGTTTCACTGAGAGCTTCCTAAGATTCTTTGCAACGAGACTTCATGTGGGATCTTGATAGTAGCCATGTATGGTATGTATTGAAATTCCACACATCAATTCTCCAAGCATTATTTTTATTTCTTTTCCTACATCATCTTATATAGTGACTGATTCTACAGATATTCATGAGTACACATCTTCAACTCAATCATCATCACATCAGCATTTATCAAAGTTTAGCATTGTCTTGGAGATATTTGAGTGTCATTTGAAGACATCATCATGGAAATCATCTACATATTTGGATCATGTGAAAAAATCACATTAATCTTACTTCCTACATATTCCTATCATGAATGGGAAATCATCTTGCACACTTTTGTGGTGTTGTTTCTTCCCAAGGGGAGAAATGTTTAATGGTTGTCGATCATCTTTGGCATCTACTATAAATAGTATACCAACACTACATGCATCATCTTGAGGGGAAATTGCATGGTTTCTCTTCTCATCTCAGTTTTGGGGGGGACCATCTCTTTGCATGGCATTTTTTCCTTCCCACATTTTGGTACATGCCTTCTCTCTTTTCTCCTCCATTTATTATACGTGATGTAAATCATCCTTGGGGGGTCATCACGAGTCCTTCTATATCTTATCTACTTCACTCGTACATTTCATCTCCATTGCATTATTTCTCTTTTGGAAAGGAGGTTTATTTCGCATTGGATTTTTTCTCCACCTTAAATATGAGATTGTATTGTACATGGGTACCTAACATGGCTATTAGTCAAGACCCATTATCATATTTTTATACATTACTCCCTAAGTTGTACTTAATGGGGATATTAGTGTAAATGGTGTCTTTACATATCTAGTTAGGATATCACCTTTCTAGGATTGACCTATTAACACATAGCTTAAGTTTACTTATGCTTTTTTATGCTTTTGTCTCACCTCATGTGGTTGAGATATATATCCTCATCATTTGAGATGCGTAATATATGCATACTTTCCACTTGCTCACACACTTGTCAAGTGAGCTCACAAGTGTTGCACCTTTAATTTGGAGGGGTAATCAAAGTTTCACTCCTACCTTCTCACCACCTCATCCTTGCCTATATATGCAAGGATCTCATTGTATTTTTATACACTTTTGATTGTAGCTTCTTTTGGAGAATCTTAATGAAGTTCTATCATATTGACATTTGCATCTCTCATAATTTTTGGTTTTCTTTTATTTTGCATTTACAACTTTTGTAGCTTAGAATCTCTATTAAAAAATATGGTTATACATTTATTTTTCATATTTCTAATAAATATTTTTTAGATAAGGACAAGTTGAATTTGGATTTGAGCCATTGCTATGACATCTAATTAAAATTAATAGGGTCCCACAACTCACTAAAAACTTGATTTTTTTAAAGGTGTTTTATGTCAAGGTTTTTGATAATACCAAGAGGTTTTCCATCTTGTTAGATTAAGAAATTCCACCAAATGGAAGAGGAAATAAATATTAGGCCATGGATCAAGGTATAATCATACCAATATAGCCTTCTAAAATTTATAGATGCCAAGCTAACCAAATGGAATTAAAAGGATTAAATCCATGGATTTTAAGAAAGGGTACAAAAATAATCTTATATTTCCAATCGAACAAAGTCCAAGATCCTCTGAAAGTAGAAGATTGGATGTGGTGTCAAACAAAGTACTTCCAAGGGGCCTCTCCATCCAAAGCTCTAACAATACACTTTATAGTAAGACATATTCCTTGGGTATATGGGTCGATAATTCCTAAACCTCCTCTATCTTTTGGCTAGATGCAGTAGGCCCAAGATTGTATGAAAGCCTTTCTTATTACCCCACTTGGCCTAAAGAAAATCCCTTATCAGTTGGGTCATCTAATTGTAGTATTTTTTAAAGGGAGGCCAATAGGAAAAGATGTAAACATGGCTGGCCAGAAGAATTTTGTTTTCCACTTCTATTCATCTATCCATGAACAAAAATTGGTTGGTCCAATTCATGAGGTTTTTCTTAATTTTGCTCATGAACCATTTCCACATTTCTTTAAGAGAGACATTAGTTATAGAACCGTGCTTCACTTCATGTCAATCACTAGGAATCCAAGGAGGTCAAGGGTTAGGGTGAGTCATAATAAATTCAATTTTATGCATAACCAACTTAGAGACAAAGATAATACATGTAGTATTGTAAATTGCCACCCTTGACAAATTCACACTATGTTTTTCTCCCCCTAAGTGCATGGACCTAATTGTACACTTAATTTACTAAATTATGCATTATGCAACCCATTTTAACATTTACCGACAAATTGCATGTAGAAAACAATGCATTCATTTAATATTTTGTCCCCAATGCCTTAAGTCTCGCAAAATAGTATTGGGACCTAGTTGCCTAGGGCGACTAAGTCCCCCTATTTTTCCTCCAAAATTGAATATGTCGAAGGTAGAATTTTATTATTTGAATTTCCAATGTCCAAAGTTGGTTGTCAAGATTTAATTTTTGGTAAATTAAAATAATTGTGTATAAATACCTAGTTATTTCACTATTTAAAAACTAACAAGCAACAAGAAGAATTGAGCAAGAATTATTGTCAAGAGAATTATCAAGTGAGTCAACAGTAGTCATTAGAAGATTTATCATAGCAATTCAATATCCAAGAATCATGTCAAAGTGTATGTGAGTTTGTTCGTGTTTATGTTATCATATTGTTTGTGAGATCCAATGCTTGTAGGTCTTCAAGAAAATCAATCCAACAACAATAACGTCTTGAGGAGATCTTGTATGACTTCAATCCTTCAAGGAAGCCATTTTTGGGTGGTGAGCTGTAGTCCATTGTTGATAAATCATTCCTTTATCATTAAGCTTTATCCTTATCATTGACATTGCCATTATGGAAGTGGAAACACTAACATGGGGTTTGACTAAGGCAGGCCCCTAAATGGCACAACCTTTCTCCTCTCTTTGAATGTGTAGGTTTCAAATTTGAAGAAGATTGGGCGAAACTCGAAGGTCAATTATTCATTGTTGCATTCAAAGCCTACACCTTAACAACAAATGAAAACTCAATTACAAAAATATTTGACAATGATTCGCAGTGCGACAAGTGGAAAAAGAAGGCTCGGATCTAGCGTCAGAGGACTGGGAAATCAAACCCAAAATTCTTATACTGGTACACAATCGCCCAAGGTGACTAGGTCCTCAAAAATTAGCTTCAAATTCATATCATAGGTGCATAGTACTCAATCCATTTTTGAAGTCTAAATTTGTCTATGATATCTTAGATCTGCTATTTTTGCATTAGAATAATTAATTACATCATCAGCCTAGTCAATTTATTGTATTTCATTTCCAATTTCATTCTAGATTTGGTCAAGGGAAAGTTGATTCACCTTTCAGGTTGCAATTCAGTCTTATACCTTGTCCAAATTCATCAAAACCCCACTACCACAAACCCCCTTATATGAAATAAGGAAAGGTGCTAAACCCTATAGTCAAATCTTAAGGTATCCACCTTTTCCCTCATTTCATTTTGGTGAACTTGACATGTTAGAATTTCAAACCTTCTAAAATCTGAAGTAATTCATTCTAGATCTAGGTTTAGCATTACATTGTTTTGCATTGTTCATTTAAGCATTCATTTTTGTATCACAAAAAACACAAAAATTAAAAAATTGCATACAATATTGTATTTTAATTAGTTTGCAATAGGGTTAATTTTAGTCATCTTAGGTCTGATTTACATTCCAATTACATTTAAAATCTACATTAGGTCATTCAAATCTGAAAATATATTCCAAATTGTTCATTGCATTCATTTAGGCATCTTGCATATAGCTCAAAAAAGTGAAAAGTTGCATTTCTTTGTTTCAAAAGGTATTAACATCATCATTTTCATATTTTGGCATATTAGAATTAGTCAAATTGTTGCATCATAGATTTGGAAATTGCATTTGCAATTGTCTTTCGTTGCTTGAACATTTTACAAATTGTTGCATACTTGCATTTTCAAATACATAATCATAAATTGGGAAAATTTTGGAAAACAATTCACTGTCAGACCTATATGCACACATACCTGAGATCCTTAAACAGTATAACATACAACCAAACTTTAAAATCTGTAACAACTTGTGTAGGACATAGTCACCCTAGGTGACTTAGTCCAACTATTTTTGGCTCATATTTTTGTCAAATATTTGTTTTTATGTTTTTTGTCTGCTACTACTTTTTGATTTTTTCTTTTGAGTGTTTTTCATGATTGTTTGGAAATTTAGTGTTCATAGTGGGCACATCTAGTGTTTTGAAACTTGTATGAGCTTCACAACCTAGTGTCCTATTGTCAATACTTCGGTGAGACATAGTTGTATACTTACGACATCCCATGCTATTGTTACATATGTCATGGATCCTGAGTCTTCCAACTCTTTCACAAAATATATTGCCAATACAATGTCCATTTTGGACTCTATCCCTAATCCTACCATACCAATGATAACTTCACAAACAAGCACCTTTACGAATGTTGAGACTGTTGTTTCCCATGTTCCCAAGGACAAACTAAAACAATTAGAAAAAGACTTACAGGGATTGCATCATTGAAACAACTTAAGGAAAATAATCAATGATGACCAAGGATTAGAAGTTTTTTGTAGCCTAGCCCATATAGTGGATGTCAACATTCCTATGATGGCTAGTTGTGCTAGAGCTTTGGGATTCACTCAAAGCCAAGGTGGAAGTCAAATCTCTCTCCCCACAACTATACCCTCTATTCCTACATACACATTTCCAATTGTAGCTTCACGACCTAGTGTCCTATTGTTAATACTTCAGTGAGACATAGTTGTATACTTACGACATCCCATGCTATGGTTACATATGTCGTGGATCCTGAGTCTTCCAACTCTTTCACAAAATGTATTGCCAATACAATGTCCATTTTGGACTTTATCCCTAATCCTACCATACCAATGATAACTTCACAAACAAGCACCTTTACGGATGTTGAGACTGTTGTTGCCCATGTTCCCAAGGACAAACTAAAACAATTAGACAAAGACTTAGAGGGATTGCATCATTGAAACAACTTAAGGAAAATAATCAATGATGACC